>JAUMHL010000010.1:21161974-21215557 GCA_032362345.1 Sandelia bainsii
TCTGATTAACTACCTTCTTTTTCAGTGGGGCAACAGTATCAAGTATAGTGCGCAGAGAAGCTGCAGCATTATCAACAGTATAATCAACCTGTACAGGAGTAAAGTTAGGATCACTGCTCTCCTCTATGTAGGTACATGTCACTGGATTAAAAGATGATGGGATAATTTCCTTAAATTTGGTGACAGTATTTTCCTGTTTAAACAGGAGGAATCTTTGTCTGCACCTTCTCTTACATCAGGACACTTTGTCAAAGCTTCTTCATCTACTCATTTCTTCTTATATCTTTTGCTTATGAGCAACCCAACTTTACAGACTGGAAGTTGGCTTTTAATTGGATTTTAAGAGTCATTTTGAACTTTAGAGATGAATTTGTAGTTGTGACAGTTCACATCTGTCTCTCTCCCTCTATCTCTTAGTCACACACTCTCTCTGTGTGTGTCCGTGAACACGGGGGATGCATATACTTCTGCGACGTTACTCTGTGTATTTGTGTGTGTGTAGAGGCAAGAGTTTTTTTTGTGTATATCCAGGGCACATTGTCTGGACAGGGAAAATGAGAATGGATGGGATTGTAATTACTGAATGGAGATATCCACACAGTGTGAAATTAGAAAAGGCTGGGCGAAAACCTCCCACGGGCACAGTCGGTAAAGAGAGAGTAGTTGTCATGGTGATAGGTGAATTCAAACGGGGCTTTGCAAACCTTTAGGGAAAGAGATGCGAGGTGTGTGTGAGTAAGTTTTTCCTTCATGTGTGTGTGTTTTTTTGGGGAGATGTGGGTGGAGGCGGTGGAATGGGATGTGTCGTTGAATTGTAAGAGCACACGAAAGTTGCTGTGACCTTGATGAAGACTCATGGGGTGTTGCGTTTTCAATTTTTCTACATTGAAAAAGGTGCACCGAGTTTCACCTGAGCTGAGAGTGAAGGAGTCAGTCACAAAAGTGTCATTTCTGCAGTGGATGGGGACTACATAACCATAAACCACAACTCATCCTTCAAGGAGCTTAAGGTCAATTTGTGGTTTCCGCTTTCCCCTCAGTTGGACAAGTACACAGACACACTTCTATTCATACTTACACTTGTATGAAACATTCACTACATAACATGATTGCAAACTCTAACAGCAATCAACAGCAAGAAGAAGAAAATGATCAATATGAAAAACTGTGTACTTGACATAAAAACTCATATTTGTTGAGTAAAATCAAAATATATTTCAGTTATGTTGTTTCTTTTTCACTTTTAAGTCTCCAAGCTGTCTTTTATCTGGTTGAAAGCCTCTGATTTCATTGTGTTTCCCCATTTCTGAGACCAAAATCTAAGGTTGTTTCCTTGGTAAACTCAAATGCTGAAAAATTAAATCAACGCACAATCAATTTATTGTCGTGCTCACTCTCTACTCTAAGGACACAACAGGACCCTGCTGCCAAATGTGGGCCAAACGGCTGCTCTGGCTTCAGGGACACACATTGTTGCCAAAATACTATGAACACTTAACACGTTTAACAGAAAAAAATGGTACTTTCAGTTTGTAACCCTCATCGTAAAACATTTCCATGTTTGTATCATCAGGGGAGTTAATATTGTGCATAACTCCTCATTGTATATACATTTAATTTTTTATGTCTTGATTTGATTTCATTATGGCATCACTTTATAAAACAGGACATTTCTCAGTTGAACATTTCAGGAGGTTTCTTACTATGCTATAATATCATATTGTTAAAATGTTGCCACGTCCTGCACACAAACCCCTCAGTCTTCAGTGTCGTGTTTATTCATGAGCAGATCTCGTCTCATCTTCTGTCGGTAACCTGTGATCCAGTTTTTGTTTGTTGTCAAACATGTTGCAGCTCTGTGTTGTCAGCTGACATTCAACAGGATTTATACTGTTCCTGTTTGGACAAACTTGACTGTCAGCAAGGTCACTCTGTCAGTAAAGACTGTTCTGTAGGTGGCACTGAAGTTACCTTCAGCTGACTGGTTATTTATGCTGAAATCATGTTTCAGCATTTCTGTTATTTAAACTATTTTAATATTTGCATTCTTTTATTTCTAATGGTTAGACGTAAAACAATTATGATGAATGTGATTTTTGTTTTTTGTCATTTTTGTTTATGTGGTTTCCTTGTACACCTGCCCAACTTCAAACTAAATTTAGCAGTAACATGTGTTTAAGTTACACACGTTACTCACTTGTCATAGTCCAGTCCAAGTACTCCCAAAGCTGAATTAACCATTTTCTAGAGAATGTAATTTCTAGACTAATAAAATTAATATATACCCTTTTCAGTGTATTTTTGGATGCTAGCATATTTCGGATTATTTGTTAGTGTGACTTTTATCATAGAAGATATACAATTATTGGGTTAGAGTGAAACAGTAAAACTACTGTATGGTGTGCAGTTGTTGTCAAGCAAAGTACATGTAGGTGGTGTTTAAAATTACACGATAAAACAATTAAATCACTTCTCACAAAACACAAATTCCCAGAGCCCAGCTCTCCTCTTTCCAACATTAATTGATCCCTTTAGTGTTTTTTAGTTTCCCTCTCAAATAATAGCCAGAACTACGGTGTGTTTGGAAAAATGAACACAGTTAAAGTTAAGGTAAACATATAATTTCCTTTACAAGTCCTACACTGGCCAACAGGGTAAATTCTGCATCAATTCAACAGTCAAGCATAGTCACCATGCCTTTCTCTCCACCCTCTATGTCTTACTTTCTCTTTTTTTAAGTGACGTAATGTTCTCATTCACAGATTCATTTATTCTGATGCACTGTTGTCACTTTCACTTGTACATGCTTTCATAATGAAACTCAACACTTCCTGTAGTCTCAATAAAAGTCTTCCAAGGAAGGGAAGGTGTTGTCCCACACATTAATAAACAGGGAAAGTTGACAACATTATAAAAAGTATGCATAAATAACTGCATAATTGCAGACATTAGAACTTTCGAAACCCCAGCAAAGAATGACAAACATGACATGACAGAAATAGAGACAGAGCTGGTTCACTGGCGAGCGAGAATTCTGTGAATTTGGCCTCAGCAGTGTCTAGAAGAGGACACTGACAACATTGGCAGAGAGCCACCTATCAGACTTTGCCATGACTGCATTAAATAACCAGCACCAGGAGACAACGAGTAGATTCCTTTGTCAGAGTTCAAAGTGCATTGTGGGAAGATAATGGTCTACTTTTATCAGTATGCCATAGTAATGAGCTTGTTCATCAAATAGGGGAGGAGATAGTAGGGGAATGGGAGAATGAGTGGGTGTTCAGAGGGGGAGGAAGGCAGAGGAATAGCCATCCATCAGACGCTGTCCCCAGAGTCTAGCCAGATTTGAAACCCCCTCAAGCCTCCAGACCTCCTCATCACTGTCTGTGTGCACAGGGGTTTATCCGGTCTTCAGTACAAGTACATATGCAGGAAGAATGAACCCTCATCACTGTTACATCCAACCAATATGTAGATTCCTTTAACATTATGTAGCATTACACCTACTGTATACTTTACAACATACAGTACACTGAGGTTTGGGCTTTTTTTATTTTACCTTCACATGTACATTTCTTTGTAAAAGTCACTTTGTCCAAAGGCCATATAAAATATAAACCAACCATCCAAAAAACAGGTGTCAGATATTGAAACTAACCCTGTGTTAAGTAGTTCAAATCTGCTTCTGTCTTCATAGACACAAGGGTTTTAACCATGGAAATAGCTGATTAGAAAAAACTTGTATGAGTCATACAGAATTATGCACAACCTACGCAACCTACATACAGTGAGACAACACGAAAATGAAAGTTTATGAAGTTAAAGTTGTATCATTTTGATTTCAGTCATAACTTGGCCTCCACCCATACAGTACCATCACTCAAATACCTGCTGGACAGCATCAGTGTCAGTGTAGCGTGTGCTTTCTAGTTATTTAGAACTGCTGCTTAAAGACATTTTAGCACTCCACTGCAGGAGGACTGACATTAAATCTGTTTTAATCTTCTGTTTAATACCGGCCTTTATTATAGCAGTTTATAAGATGAAACGTGGGTTTTTCCTTGTTCTAACTTTATTTGGTTGCTTCACCCAAGATAATGTTTGTTCCCAAAAGACACCACAAAAAAGTGGTAATGAAAAAGATTTTAGATGATTTGAACCTCCAAAAAATGACCAACTTTATTTTCAAAACTGCCCTGCTGTAAAATACGACTCCACATGTTGGTACCAATAAATAACACTATATCTAGCAGCTGTCGTAATTATGACATGAGCAACAATTTGGTGACTTTAGTATTGACAGCGAGAAAGTCGGCGGGGAGGTTGGGCTGGGTTGACATTCAAGTCCAGTGTGAAATGTGTGTTTTAACTACAGGTTTATTATTGTAACCATGATGGCGATGGTCCAGTAACATTAAAGATTTACTTCTTTTCAGAGCTAGAAGAAGTACACAATGTGAACACTCAAGTAACAGTGTGAATACTAAAAATTACACTTTACTTTAAGTATTTAAGTATTCTGTAAAGAAAAAAGTATTTTAAACACTGTTGAATTTGATGTTTGTATCATGAATGGAAAATCTTAGTCCAGATAAGTTCCACAGAATTTTCTAGTAATGAATAAAAACTAAGGTCCAAAGTAAAAGTAACTCCAATAAAGTACAAGTGCTCAAAATTGTACTTATGTTCAGTACTTGTTACTAACCCTAACCCAAACCACAACCTTTTTACTAACTGCAACCATGTATTTTGTGCCTGATCATAACCAGCTGTCTTTGTGTCTAAACCCAAGCTAGTTTTTTATGTTCCTCAGTGTAACCGAACTGTGATGGTTCCACAACTTGTTCATCCATGATGAGGAAGGTCCAGTGTGTCAGGTGCTCCGGTGGGTCGTATGAGAGGGTACGGACACACTTAACTTTTAACTCTTAACTTTTCACCAGAGAAGAATAAAACAATAGAGACCAGCAAAATTTCCAGTACGTCTTCTGTGCAACTTCACCAGGGCTTATTCTGGGGTTTTTGCAGCTCTATGTGAATAAAAATGTTTGAAGGTGACAAGGATTTTAAAGACTGCCATATCCATGTGGGATTGCTGAACTGTACTTTCCCTCTGGGTTATCAAACAGCTCCCCTGGGGCCAACAGGACATACGAGCTCTGAAGAGGGGGAGGTGTGTGTGTCTATACATATGTGCCTCGCTGATAACTCTGAATATGAATACATTCATTGAACACTCAACCAACGAGTTCTGCGTAAACCCTGTAGATTTGCACCTCTGTAGCAGCAGGCATTATTAGGCCTTCATCATCACGGTTACAATAACAAACTGAATGAAATAACTAAGCTTTGGTTAGGTTTACATCATGATAAAATTAGTGGTTTGTTAAGGTCAGATGAGCTTTGCTTTCATGGTTACTATAATAACCATTGAACAGTCAAGTTTTGTTTTGTTGGTCCATCCATCCACCTCTCCACATATATCCACGTCTGATACGTCTTTTTTCTGCTCCCTTCACTTCATCACTATAGCTGATATATGTTGCCTAAGAATAAACCAAAACTATGGGTCTATGGTGGTCTATGGGACTAAGCTGATTGCACAGATGACCTATAGGTTTGTTTAGTCTCCTTCAACAGGAAAGGAGATAAAATAAGAAGAAGGATGAGGCTGTTGAATTCCACTGGACCTGCCTCATGATAACTATACACACATGATAACCAGGCTGCTTTAAGGTGGTATTGAAAAAAAAAACGCCTGCTGAACTGTAAGATTGTAGGAAGGCGTGAAGACTAAAATTTGGAGAATGAATAAGTTTATTCTCTTGAATAAAGAATATTTGTCACTGAATTTCTCTACATGCCACATAATTCACTCAAATTAAAGAAGTTGAGTTCAACTCCAGCTTCAACTGCAGCGGTAGGAACTCGAGTAATGAGATGCTGTGGGGCTGTAGGATACTATAATTAAATCTTGTTGTTTAAAACGCTTGTTGACTTTTTAATACTTAATATCTTCAAAGTGAACGTTTATAGATAAAATTTCTCCACCTCTTATGCCACAGTCAAATCTTTTACTGTATGTGCAACACCGTAACACAGTGCGGTTAAGGTTTACAGGTTATGGATGATAGGATTTAATACAGTTTTATTTAGATTTTGGGCTCAAACATGTGGCTTCACTTTAGATTTTACTTGTTAAACTATTCTGTGTGATCTTTAGAATGTACTGACCAAGACAGGAATTTCTGCCATGACTTCCCACGATAACCTTCTCCACCGCTTTCATTTTCATATGCTGTCAAACTCCTTCCATTCAGAAACTGTTACGCCATCTTATCCGGCCAATTATCTTTCTACCCCTGCTACAGTGAATGAAACAAGCAGCTGCTGGATCCTGCTCTACACGTTTCTTTGTCATTCTGTCATTCAGACCTTTTTGCCCGTCCCACCATCTCTTCACCACCACCACCACCAAGAAATTCTGATTATTCTGGGAAATGTAACTGAGTCTATCATTCAATCCCCCCTCCAGGGAGACTCTTCCTATCAACTATCTTCATGGGCATTTAATAAGGATGCTACATGTTAATGAGGTCTAACCACTCAAATCTTTCTCTAGTGATTATTTCAATAAATATTTTAATACATGTCCAATTTATCTGTCTTTATTGAATACAGGTGGGGGTCAAATAGCTGATTTAGTATTAGTATTTCATTATCCCTCTGATACTTTTACAGGTATGTGTAGTGCATGCACATAGGGCAGCATTCCGTATGTAGCTGTGGCCGCAATATTTAGAAATATTTGTTGTCAAGCTGTATCTTGACAAAGCTGCTCATTGCAAAATTATGGTGCAACTATCCATTATTAGTCTTAACAAGTGCTTATGCAGAAACATAATTCAGTGGTTTGGGGTGTATTTCTTCACGTACGTTTGTAACGCCCATCTCAAATACACAAGGTGTTCCACATGAACTCATTAACCACCTAGATGTTGTCACAGCCTGCATGGAGAGAAGGGCATTTACACTGACAGTGCATTTAGGCCTACATGTATGCAACGCCCATATGGCCCAACATATGAACTTCTTATCTTGCATGTCCTCACATATATCTAAGTACAAAAAGATTTGCATTTTAACAGCACTTTTTCAACAGTTAACTACTGAAATGATAACACTAAGCTGGTACATAAAACTAACACAATTCATATTTCAGGCTTTCTACTTGTGGAGTGATTTGCAAATGTCCAGATTCTTGTGGAATTCTCACACCCCACATAGCTGCAACAGCCTATGTAAGCTCTGGGTGGTAACAGGGTGTGTAAATAACCTCTTTATACAGGTTGTGTGACCACTCCCAGGTGGTTGGTTGTTGAGCTCATGTGGAACACCTTGTGGTCCTTGCCTCTCCTGTTCCCACTGATGTTTCTTGATAGTCTGATATTTACCTATTTACAAAAGAATTACAGCCTGCTTTGTGTTTTGTTCACTTATATTTCCATTTCACTCCTCTTTTTGCATCTTTTTGCAACAGAGCCTGTGTGTGAACAGTTTTTCTATAAATGGGACGACTGTTGGTTTTGACCATACACACCTGTTGGCATCTTTGCAAAAACCTACATTCAAGATTGTAACCCTAGTAACGGTTATTGACTGTAATATTTAATTGATATACTTGGAAACACTAAAGTCTTAATTTAAATAATTTTCAGGACATAAACGTTTGCCCTCCTCGTATCTCATTGAAAACTTAATTGTTCTTTATGTGATCTTATTTTTCTTTCTTGTCTTATTTCTGTTCTTTTCTTAATATATGAGATTGTGCAATTTTTAGTTCTGGCAATTTGAATTAAGATACTGATAAATATATCTTTTTAAAAAATTGTTGAAAGTGCTTCAATTATTTAGGGGCTTTAAGGCACGGAGCGTGACTGTCGGCGAAGCAGTGTTAAAGCTGAAGCACTTTGTGCTTGCAATCGGAGATGAAGAGGCTATTTGTATGTGTAGTGTACAGAGCTCTTATCTGGGATTTGTTTGTGGCACAACTTAATTTGCATAAATTTCTTGGAGAGTAAGATGAAAACGCTGCACTCTTGGCTGGAGCAGGAGAAACAGATTTTCCTCACAATGTACATTGTACCAAACAGCTCACAACGTTGTTGTGACATTGTACTTCGAAGATTTTCATTTCAACATTCTGATTATGAATCTATGTAAGAATAAATACAGATTTTTACATCCCATAAGCATCTCAGTTACACCTATAAGGTCACTCAGGATCACTGGATGATGGTATTTAAAGTATAATTCCAGTGTATTACAACTTTGGTCTTACTTTCACAGCTTTGGCTGCTATTTCCATCACTCATGATTAGCAAGGTATTATAATGAAAAAAAAAGTCTCCAGTGTCCTAGTGTTTGAGTTAATACAAAATATGTGTGACCTGCACTACTGCATTGCTGGTTTTGGTAGTTTTAATGAGATTTGTTAACAATAAGCAAAATGTTGAAAAATGCCAGGTATTATTACAGCAGGGGCAGATAGTGGGGAGTGCTCTGGGGGCTCACGCCCCTGCACTTTTTCCATATTATTGAAGGTGGCCCTTTTGGGATGTAAGACACTGTATGTTTTTTGTCTTACTGTTGCCTCAACTCTCTTGATATATAAATATTTGTATAGATCCAGTACTGAAAGATAAAACCAGGTCATTATATTTTTACACTATTTGATTTTTGTTTGTCATGTTCCCTGTCAGAACTTCTTGTCTTTTGTCTTACTTCCTGGCTGGTCCTTCTCTTATCCCCGTCCACTTCACACTCTAATCAGCTTGATTGATTTCACCTGTGCCTCCCCTTATATAAGCAGCAGATTGTCTGCTCTCTCTTTCAGAAGCTGAGTACCTGAATATTGCCTTGTTGTGATTCTGCCAGCTTTGGACCCCTGCCTGACCTGCCTCGGCCTGAACCCATTCACCTAGTTTATAAATCTGATTCTTTGGTTTTGGAGCTTTGTCTGGCTCTGGGATCTCTGCTACCTGCCTCTATCTCCTATCATGGACCTCTGATGATTTTTGGAATAAGGATTCTCTGCTTTGTGGAACTGGATTTGTTTGCCCTCTGCTCTGTCACTGTCTGTGTTTTTCTGGATTAAGGATAATCTGTCAGCAGGAGTTCTCTGAGGAGTTTAGGTGTCAAGCTGTATGTGCTTCTGTGCTTTAACTCTACCCACTCTAGTGACCATGTAGCAGATGCCAACTCTGATGGCCACCATCTTGTCTCCTTACACCACTTTGCCATCTTGTGCTGACCTCTCTGCATACTCTCCTCCCTCCTGCCCTGCATGAGCCACCACTTCTGTCTTCAAGCTTTAATCTGCTTGCTTATTAACCTGCTCACTCTTCTGCTTTTGTTCCCTGCCTTGGTAGTTGCCACACTTACTTGCGTCTCCTCTCCAGATCCCGCCTGTGCGACACCAACCGGATGGGAAGTCACGTTGTTCCTCTGCTCCATCCCAACTCTACGCTCTCCCCCCACTTCTCTTGACTGCAATAAACACCTTAAACCTTAACTGTTGTGTCCAGCATCTTCTTGGGTCCTTTATATCTCAAACCCTTACCGTACATTCTGGTCAATATGGACCCAGCTGGCACTTGTACTCAGGGGTGGCAAGCAAATGTGGAAGGGGCTATTTCCTGTCACTAGACTTGTTTAGTGAGCCTTCAACAACTCTTCCAGCAGATTAACCAGCTTTCTCTTATTCTCAGCCCTCCAGAACCTGAACCCCAGCCTGCTCAACCTGTCGCTCAACCTGTCACTCCAACCCCCGAGCGCGAGCCAAAGATTAGTCCTCTGGAAGGTTATGGGGGCAAGCTGGGTTTCTGTCGACCCAGTGTGACCTCCTGTTACACTACAACTGTCCCGTTTCCCTTCACAATGCTCTAAGGCAGTGGTCCCCGACCTTTTCTGCGCCACGGACCGGTCTCACGCATGACATATTTTGATGGGCGTGTGTGTGGGGGGGTTGTATCGACGTTCGATTGAAAAGCCGATCTCTTTTGTGGCGACTAAAACGCTGGTGGGTTATGCAGAGATCGTCTCAAACTTACTTTTAAGGCCACCGCCATTTGCGATCTCCAGCAATTGACCCTCTTCCAGCTCAGTGCACCAGGAATGTTTTCAAATGGAGCGCAAGAAGAGGAGCTGACGGCAGAGAATCGGGTTTTTCAAAATAAAAGACTGTGTCGTGTGAAAACGGAAATAAAATATTTTTTTCTTTCTGTGCGGCCCGGTACCAAATGACCCGGTGGTTGGGGACCTCTGCTCTAAGGAGTGTTATGCGTTGTGAGGGTGGTGTGTTGTACCTCTTGTGAGAGCTTTAGCGTGGGGCTCCAGAGAGTTTTAAACCCAATACGACCCGACGAGGAGACCATTCACTCCCTGTTCAATTCATCTCTGGGATCCCGCCCTTTAAGACGCCTTTTACAAGGGCCTGAGTGACTGCTTGACGGGCGCCTTAACCTCGGTGAATCTCCCTGAATTATTTGGAGAACTTATGAACCTTCTAGATCGCTGTCACAAAGAATGACACCAAAAGCGCCTCTGTTCCAGCCACCTGTTCTGCTCGTCGTTCAGCTAGCTGACCTACATCAGAGACCCAGCCCCAGGGCACCAGCTCAAACGGAACCTCTGAGCCAGAGAGCAGAGGTTTCAGCTCAATCACTGTTTGTACTGTGGAGAGGTCAGCCCCAGCCCGGTATAAGACGGGGCTCAGCAGGCCACGGGAAATCGCTGCTGAACTGCTCCCTGGACAATTCCACCATCTCCCATCCCATCTGTTTGCCTTGGCCCTGTTGCCCATCAGGACAAGACCTCTGTGCTGTTTGTGGATTCTGGTGCATACACCAACTTCACTGACAGTCAGTTTGCTAAAGATCTGGGTCTTGAACTCCTTCCATTGTCTCAGGCTCTTCAGGTCTGGCCTTTAAACAATCAGCTCCTGCATGACGACTGATTCAAAACTAAACCTGTCCCATTGACCATAAGGAAGAGTTGTGATGTGAAACAGCTGATAATAGCAAATTGATAATAATAAGTATATGTATTTATTATAAATAACTGCAATATTGGAAAATAGTTCAAATAAGCTCCGCGTTGTCCCCTTATAGATAGCAACAATGCCTAAAAGTAGGCATATAAGAATAATATTTTATTGTCAAGGTTTTAAAATGTAAATATGACCCTAGTTCTAGTCACTGAATGCCTGCTGGTATGGTGCCATTCTGTAGCTAACTGTGACCTTTGACCTCTATGTTGAAAGTGTGTAACAGGGATAATTTCTCCTTTGGGAATCAACCGAATGTCCCATAAACACACACTTCCTGGTTGACTGCATCATGGGACGACTACAGGAGAAAGAAAAACACAAACCACATGTAGATCCAATAAATTCTTTTTATCGCTTTTCCAATAAAAAATACATTCATACAGAAACTATTTTACAAAACAATTTCAAATGAAAAAATCTTGTTATGCCATAAAACAAATAAAAATAGAGCCTCATATTTTATCTCCATATTTATCCAATAAAGATTCTCTAGCTGAGGATAGGGGGTATTCGCACGTCTTTGATAAGTTGAAAAAAAACCAACAATACTAAGCTGGCACCAGGATGCAAAGTGCCAGAGAATGACATTTCAAGTGTCCAGAACAATTCATGAAGAAAAGTTTTTTTTTCTTGAAAGATGATAGGCCACAGGTATTGATGCCTTTTTAAAAATGTACATTTTCTCTACCTTTCGCGATCAGAAACAAACATGATACAGAAGCAAACGAAGAAGAATGGAGTGTCTATTTTACAATAATTCTTCAGCCTCTTATATTTATTGGTTCATCTTTAGAAACAACACACTGCACATTTGTTTGGTCCCATACCCTTTCAAAATAGAAGCTTCCTTACAAAATTCTCTTACTTTACAATGTACATAATCTTTGCATTTTTGACATTTCTCAGTGTAAAAAGAAACATTGCTTTCATGTTGACCAGGTTCACGTTACAAAGTTGTTAAATTATAACAAGGGCTGCCTGTGACGTTGACTACTGAGTGACAGACATCAAGTTTTATGACCACTCAACCCAGCCAAACTCATAAAATAGACAAGTCCTTTTTTAACACTTCCACTTAGTTTTTGACAAAACATTGACATTGTGGCTTCAAAATGTTTTCTAGAAATATGAAAAATGGTGATGGAGTTAATTAATCAAGTAATTTCAGCAAATCTGAGTGATTAGAAAAATACATCAACCCACAGAGAGGGGTGTGTTGAAGTCCAGTAACTAAAGTTAAACTGAAGTTGGTACAAACATACATCTGATCCTAATTCACCTGCAGAAACAGACAGAAACTTCTAGATCTGCAGCACAGCTCAGCTGAACTGGTTGCACCAGTTTTGGTACTGTTTAATCAGATCACAGGTTGTTTAAACCAGGACTGACTGATACTGACTCACCCTGAGGGTGCGTCTTGATGACACATACAACATCAAAACAGGCTCATGATTGAGAATGTTGTCATTACTCGAAGGACACATCACTTTTTTTGAAGACTTTATGCTTTTAACACATTAACTCATATGAATGACCCCAATGTGAATGTTTTCTTAGTAGTAAATCCTAATTTTCCACAGCCTTGGTGGCTGAGCATGCCATACTTTATGAGAACACATTTCCAAGAATCTGTACCTTTGACTTGAAGTTATAGTCCATTTTAAGTTAAATCTTATACTACATAGTAGTAAACCATTACAAAACTGAATTAGTCTTCCAAGTGTGCCACAATTCTGTCTCAGACTCACGTCCTTTTGGAGAAATTTCTAATATAATTTGATATATTCAACAAAGAATGCACAGAAATGTAAAAATGGCAGTTATTATGAAGCTGATAGTTATTTTTTTATTATTCAGGAGTTTACGAGTCTGTCGCAAGACAAAAGGACAAAGGTGCGACAGTATGTATCACAGCCTTTATAAAGCTATTCAATAGGACACTACTGCATTCGCAACCCCCGTTTGGTGTGTGTGTGTGTGTGTGTGTGTGTGAGTGAGAGAGAGTGATCTATATAACAGGACAAGGCCACTTACATAAGGCATCAGTAAGGTCAACAGTGCATTTACAGATAGAACAAAAGAGGAGAAAACTAAAATCCCATGATCGACACAGTTTCTAAGCAATTGTGGTATCCCCAGCTTAGCAAGAAAATTAAGAAACAAAATTACTGCCTTATGTGTTTTATACAATACTATGATATTGAGTAATATGAAGGTAGCTGCTCTCGAATGGAATTTTGTTGCCCTATAAGCAACAGGTGAGCAACACATCCCCAGATCCCATGCAACTTCTGTTATAATGGCAATAACTGTTTGTGTACAACCGTTGTTTTTTTTTTTTTTTCCTTTAAAGATACAGTTTCCACAGTGGACAACAAAATGAGCTTTATAGCGTGTATGTTTTGAGACAGGCTAAGTAATACATTGCACATTTAATAGCTGCACTAAACAAAACGACCTCCCAATTTTAAATAGGGAGCTGTAGTTCCACCTCCGGCCACAAAGGGGGCACTCTCTCATAAATCACCTCCATCAAACAACCCCCCCTACTCCCCTCCACAGTCAACAGACTTAAACAGCACAGACAGAACCTTTTTTGCTTGCATTCATTCTCAGTGAGACAACAGATACTCCCCCCTCCTGCCACAAAAAAACCTCCCTCACACATCACGTCGTCCATGCCATTCACTCGCAGTTCCACAGTGCAAGCTCCATCCGCTCCATAAAGCCAGCACAGGCATCCAGTCGCAGGCACTCACAGTCCCCATGCACACAGGCAAACACACTGTCATTGGAGGAACGGCAACCCACAGGAGTGCCATGATCCTCCAAGGCAAAAAAGCATTGAACACCATACAGAAGAGTCTCTTCCCAGACACACCAGATTTTTCCTGTTTTTAATTTTTTTCTCAAGTCCGTCCCCACCCTCCCGCTCCTTCGTAAAAGCCTTCCAAGAGCAATCTCCACAGCGAGGTGTTGGAGGCACTAAGTATGGTGCAAATAATAGCCTGCGTTGCTTCATGTTTTTCCACTGCCTGGAACATGGCGGTGCGCCTGTTAATGCTCCCAGGACACACCGGCCTCGCTGATCCCCCACAGGTCAGGACAATCAACCAGAATCATCCCTCAGAGCTCTCGACACGGAGGCCATCTTAGATGTGCCTCTTCATGTGCAGGGCCAGGTGGTCAGAACGGGAGAAACACCTGAAAATGGAAGAAAGAGCAAAGATTCAGTTGCTGGACTGAAGATAACGTCATCCAACATCTACTTTTCCATTTGCTGTTCTAAGCCCTCACTGCCGGATTTCTCTTTTCTGGGAAAAGTTTTGTCTGTACAATACTATATGACATGAATGTGGCATTAGCTTCAGGGACAAAGCCCATACTTCCCTCTCATGAGGTTTTCATATCCCAACCTACACAGGTGTATCTAATTTCATTATCTGTCATTACACAAACCACACGGGGGGATGACAAAGCTACAGTGGTTCACTGAGACTTTGCCATGTTGCTCCTTGTCCTGACATCTTCTGGCTTCAAGCCGTCAACAATCGCCAACTGACCCTTTGCTCACTCAGCTGCCTTTTCATCCGAACCCTTGACCTCGACCCTGTTCCATCAGGCCATCGTTGACCCTCATTCATCTCCCCACCTAAAGTGTGATTTTAATAAACTAATTTGCACACAGGAAATGCCATGGTCTTTGTCAGTGACTGAAGAGAAGGGGATTACAGCTTCACTCTGGTCTTTCAATCTTTTGACGGAGGCATGAAATCAAGCAACACTTTATTCGAGAGACATTATTGTGGCTACCATCAATAAGTTATTGTGTCTTAGCACGGTGACATTGCAATTCTTGACTTCCTTATGTGTTTGCAATCCAAACTTTTTTCATGTTTGTACCTGAAGCTGACTCGGGTTATAAATCACCATGAACATTTATGGATTTTCAGGCACTCTCACCTGTCGCAGTGACTGCATTTGAATGGCTTTGCTCCAGTGTGCTTCCTGAAGTGTCTGGTGAGTTCGTCACTCCGTGCAAAGCGCCACTCACAGCCCTCCCATGAACACCTGTAGGGCTTCTCACCTGCAACAGTGACCAGGAATCACGAGATTAACATTCATCAGAGGATCAACAAGAAAAGGTGTCATTTATCAGAGGTTCAAAATCAGAGAATGTAGGTTTCTAAGACTGTTGTTAACAAATGTCTTTGCAGGCTTTATGAAGAGTTTCTGTCTTAGTACTTATACAACATTTCATAACCATTCTGACAAGAGTCATAAATGTAGTAATCCTGAGCTATAAATACAAACATCAGAATATCTGACATTTTAAAGATATGTGGCAATGTTTTCTACAGTCCTACAGGTATTCCAGTGCTGATGTCAGAGAAAATGTGAGCCTCAGCAGGTCCTAAGCAGCTTGGACTGACTGCTTTTCATTCAAGAAAAAAACAACCATGTGCCTTGTGGGTCTTGAGAGCTGTGGTATGAAGCTTTAAGGAACTGCTTGAGTAGATGACTTATGTAATCGGGGAGAACTGCAGGAAAAAAAAAAGACTGTTCCTAATGGGCCATTAAGCATGTGGCTAACATGGTCAGTGAAGAATGCTAGAAATGTGACTTCCTCTGCTAATGGGCAGCACAGCTGTAAACAGCTTGGCAGAGGTCAAAGGTGATAAGGGAAACTGCTCACATTTGGACCCCAAACAAAACACTACAAATGTCAGATTCCCAGATATATATATTTTTTTTTGGACTGTGAGTACATACGGGTGAGACTGGGTCTTTTCCCATGGTGAAATCTGAGAACTATTGATTTGTTTTCAGGCTCCACATGCTCTGGGTGCTGCTCGGCCACAAAAGAACATCCCTCCCACTTTCTGTCTTGCCCTTGCATGAAGTCACGTTCCTCTGTGTGAATTAGGTCACAGTTGAGGACATCCCTCCTGACAAACTATTCAAAGTATGTGGGAGTGTTTTCAGCACTTCGAGCTACAAATCAACACCCGAATCCATTTAACTCACACTTTCAGGAGCTTTTCCCTCTTCAGATGATCTGAGTAAGTTTGACTTGGCAAAAAAATATCACGATGTCATAACCTGTCAGAGTGAGTTAGCACTCGTTTTGTGACCATTTGCATGACGGCGATAAAAATATCTTGGAGGCAATCATCTCTTACCTGTGTGCGTGCGCTGGTGTGCTTTGAGGTGCGAGCTCTTGGTGTACACCTTCCTGCAGCCATTGAAGTGACACCTGTGCACTCGCCTCCTCCCGTCAGGCGACGCCTCACCACTGGTCAGCCCTGACCTCTCCGGGTTCCTCTCCATGCCCCCAGTCCTTATTTTCCCAGGCGACTGCAGCGCAGTCTGTATCCCACTCCACGCATGGGCTACAGACCCTTCCTTGCCCAGCTCAGGTGAGGATGGCGGCGTGCTGATGATGGCAGAGCCCAGGTCTTCTCCACCGTCTCCCAGAATGTCAGTCAAAGAACTGGAGGAGAAGTCGAGAGTAGGGGAGAGCTCCTCAGAGCTGTCCGAAGCCTCACTGCTGGCGTCGGAGTTGAAGCCGCCGGCATCAAGGTGCTGGTTGTCCTGATTGTCTTCCTCCTCCTTGACGTGGGGAATCTTTGGGTCTGTCTCATTTGACTTGTCCCCGCAGGCAAGCATCAACTTGCTCCACAGGTCCTCCTGGCTCTCAAATTTGATGTCCGTGGCTGAGACATAGGGCTCACTCTGGAGGTACCTCTCCAGCTCGAGGCATGTCTGTGTGGAGGGAAGACGAGATAGCAGTGAGTTGATGGGTGCACAGAGCCTAAGGCCTGTCTTCAACTGTAGAGTCCCAAAACATCAAAAAACAGATTTGCTGTTAAACTAAACAAACTCTGGTGCTCTTCTACACACTGTGTTCATTCTTAGCAACACCAGCAGGAGGAGAAGTGCTGCGACACCGTAACACAACTGGCCCTGCTTCCTGCCTGCCTGCAGGAATGAGTCAAGACACAATGTCTTATGCAGAGAACAGTCAAGCACGTCTGGGGTGCCCTCTAAGACCATATCAGGGAAGATTACAAGCAGCACATTTCCTTCTGGCAGCATGCAAGTCCTCATGCTCTTAAACGGGAACGCATGCATAGTTGTGTTTGTGTGTAAGTGCGTGGAGGTGTGTGTTAGGGTTGGTCATGAAATTTACATATGCTACAGAGTCCTCCCCCCCATTGGGTTAGGGAAGTGCTTGTAGATCTTTTAAATCCTTCAATTATTCAACATAATGTGGATTTAATAATGCATTCTGAGGCATCACTAGAAATAACATAGCACACCAGGGACTGAGAGGAGGGAGGTCTGGTTCATGGGGGTCCATAAAAAGCCCGGCATGAATACTGCAAGAGCCGCTGTGGATTGTGGGCTTATTTTCTTTGAAAAGGAAGTGAAGAGAACACTTCCTCAACCCGCTGCAGTCACTGAGCACAGGCCACATATGAGCTTTACAAGCTGAGGTAATTTTCTAATTTTTAGAATTCTGATGTTTGTTTTACCTTCAGGCATCTAAAAAACTTAAAAGGAGTTAAAGTGATATGGCTCTTTGGCTGCTGACAGTTCAGAGCGACGTGCAACATAGAGGATCCATCCAAAAGAGCTACATCACTGAAGACTTTCAAAATAAATGTGTAGACTTGGTAACCTTCATTAATGTGACAGAAATTATACATTTAAGTAACAGTGAAGGAGTAAATTGTAATGATACAGCAGTAACATAATGAATTATCATCACATCACAGATACACTCAGGCCGGGAACAGACAGCATTTAATTATGCCATAGGAAATTAGGTATGAAAAAGGCACTCCAACTTCACAGACACACTTTTGTCTAAAATAGGAATATTGTGGGAACGTTGTAGTAACTTGGGAATGAGAGAGAAAGCGTTCATGGCAAATGTTTCTCGTCAGCACTGCTGCATAAATCCCAGGCGAGCTTTAAATGCCTGAGAGGGCGACTTGGCCCGAAGCCCGAAGAGATCTGATATGCGGAGAGATAGAAGACTGAAGTATGTTGCCAGCTCATTTCATTTCCCAACCCGAACAAGAAACGCTCCCGCCCTCCCTTCGTTTGTCGTATAAAAAAACTCCACTGTTCTGTCATCCAGGGAGCGTCGGTCGAGCCAAATTGGAATAGAAATCAGTCTCTTTCTTTCTGTCAGTCTGTCACTGTCGTGCGTGTGTGCGCGCGCGCGTGACAGAGCAAGCGCGAGCAAGGCAAGCAGAGAGAGAGAGCGAGAGAGCGCGAGAGAGAGCGGAGCTACGCGCAAAGACGCACGGCACCCTCATTCAGTCTGCTAAAGTTGCAACACACTGTTTTATTTTTAATTTAATCACAAACCGATGTGTTTCTACAAGCTGCAAGCACGAGCCCAAAATATCTGCAACGACACTCTCAGTAGTGAAGCATTAGTGAAGTAGTGAAGCCTGCGATTACACTGAAAAACGCAGTTAACTACAGGTTATTTCAAAATAATAATAAAAAAAGAGATGATATGTGAAGAAACTAAAATAACGGCAACACAAAAAAAGTCAGTGTCTTGTAGCACAACTAGTACTGGAGCATGAGGATTATTAAAGGAACATTACAGCGATCTGTCATTGAGGGAACTTGCATCACTTCCTCTATCAGCGCATGCAAGTCGACTTGAAACAGGGGAACTGATGTTGTACTGTTGCACTAAACCAGACGTGAGCTTCAGTAAACAACTTTGACATTTGCGCGTCCACACGCAGCTGTCAATGGAGAGCAAGTTTTACCAAAATGCGCACATAACTTACACTTCTGTCAAACAATCCCACCACCCCTGACCCCCGGCGATCTGTCAAGCCGCGTACACACAGGTGAAAGGAGAGCACGCTGTTGTTACCTGCTGCCAGTACTCCTCCAGAGACGGCAACGCTGAAAAGTACCCGGTGTCGTGCACAATCTGGAGCTCTTGGAAGATACTACACATGGGGATGACATCCATTTCCCTCCTGAGATGTAGCCACACGGAGAAGCGATTTCAAGCTTGTGGAGAAAATGAAGCCTTCTGTGATCAGAGAGAGAAGCTGGACTCTTGGCTGTATTGGCATGTATAATCACCGAGAGTCGTGCGCTTCCAGCGGAGGTTTGGAGCATGTGACGCACCGAGAGCGCACAACAGTGAACTCTCCAAAAAATCCGTCAGCGAGCTGTAAACTTCCCCCCCGATTCAAAATTACAGACAAACCCACCCCCATGTGATTACATTACGTTTCGGCACGTCCACCAATGGGCTCTCAGGAGCGTATGTCCCGCCTACCAGACCACCTCTGGCCAATGCTGAGCCAGCGCTGATTCATCCTGCGCGTCGTGGTTGGTGCGCGGAGCGAAGCTTCTCCGGCCTCCATTGGTCCACATCAGCGCTATTTTTAGAGCTCTATAAAAACCAGTATGAAAACGAGGAAGTCGAGTTTTCGAGTGATTCAAATGTGGAGCGCAGCTTCACCGGAGCGGCGGCAGCAGACGCGCCGGCTGCGACGCGCTCCGGGTAGACGCACGTCACCGTTTTTACTCCATCACACTTACACCACTGACTTCTTTTATTTTGATTACTTAAATCGCAAAGCGTGGATGACTGCGAAGTGATTCCGAATTTCTCTTGTCTGTTGAGCGCAGAGTGACTGAGAGAGTGATTCTGAGTCGCCTGCAAACTCAGCGGAATTGTTGGAAGATTTCAGTGCTCTAAGAAATAAAACTTTCCATCACTGTGCAGACTCTGTGTCCATATACAGTTTAATAAATTATAGACAGTTGCCATAAAGATGATTATTCGTAAAAATACTGTGCAGGTAATTATAGTGTCCACAGCTTGAGGAAAATCATTAGAGACAGGTTTTCTTATCCTGCAGATAATGTACTCTGTGTGTGTGTGTGTGTGTTAGAATCTCAGTCACCTGTGGCTCCTGTTCTGCAAAAGAGAGCTTCTACTTCTCTAGTAACAAAACGTGTTTGCTCTTCTCGATTACAATCACGAAACCACACTGTCTGGGTACTTGTTTCCTCTACAAGCAGGAAAGAAGAAGGGGTTAAAAAATAAAGCGTGGGCCACCCACAGTGCATCCTGAGTTTCTAATATAACCTCTCTAACATATCTGCCTCACGTTTCATCATCAGTCCTGAGTATTAATGAGGTAAATGCAGGTAAATGAGCTACATGTTGATATATGAGGAGTTTTGTATTGTTGAAATGTGCTTATGTTCTTATCTTCTTATGTAAAAATCCTATGGTTCATTAATCCTCTGTTAAAATCAAATGCAAAGGATCTAATCTGTAAAGGTGTTAGGCTTTTATTTTGGTAAGTGATAAGTGAAGTTTCTGCTTTCCATAAGCTGTATTGCTGCTATCAAGCTCACTAACGCCTGACAAACAGCACGTCTGAGTAAACCTACGCGTCCAGTTGCCTGAGATGTGGAAGAAAGTTAAAGACGAGCAGAGAACAACAGCAGCATTGATGAGTTAAAGGCAGGCGATGGGACAAACAACACGTTTGGAACAGAGCCGCATTGTTCGGCCCATCAGCCCAGTCGAGCGCCTCCACAACGGAGTCTCTTTTGTTGAGATCTCAGCTGTGGGCACATACTGAAGCACTCAGCAGCATCACATTTTGTCATGAGTGCATGGGGTTTGGGGACTTAGAGAGCACATGGACTGGTCTCTGTTGTGACACACATGACAGATAACAGAAGGGAAGAGTCATGCTTCTTTACAGCATCGATGATTCATTGTTGTCCTTATAAACAGTGTAGTGGAACAACAGAGTATTTATATCAAAGCATGTACTCTGTGTACCTTCAGTATTAAATGAAGTGAATAATGAATAAATACTTCTCTTTACACTCAGTACCTCCACCTCCTCTTACATTCTCTGAGTGATGAGAAAATATATCAAACCCATCCATCATATCCTGGCATGTCTCTGGCTCAACAATGTAGCATTTAGTTACACATTGGCATACGGTATGTGATTTGATAGGCAGAATGCTAACATTTTAGCATCGATTCATTGATGGAGGCATCATTACCACAGAACACTTGTAAATACTTTTCATCAACATCCACTAGTGATTTCTTTTCTTCATATACTGGTAACTGACTGGACACTAAATAATATGCACCAAGCTAAAAGAAGCACACGGGTTCCTCGTGTCAGTCATAGTCATAAATGTTCATAAATACGTGACTCTTTCCCTCCGCTCAGTCCCACACTGTGTGAGCGTGGCGTAGTGCCACCAGTTTAGTCTTAGCGATGTTTGTGTATATTTACAGTCGGTATAATGCATATAATACTATAAAACAACGTGGGACATCCAAGCAGACTTATTTGTGCACTTACTTCCTTAAATCTAGTGCTGCTTTAAATGTGTATGTTGTATGGGGACTGGGACACATTCTAATTCAGGAACTGGCTCCTTTTAAGCACTTTGATTTTGTTCTCTGTAATATTTTTCCTATACATGTCCAATTTATATGTGATGCCCTGACCAAAAAAACAGACTGACTTTCATTTAATATTACTACACTGGCTTTTTCATGTGAGTTTCTGATTTGAAACCCAGTGTGTTTAAAAATGCAACATGCTCATCACCATATATGTGTAAAGTCACACCTTTGTTCTTTTGTCACTATAAAACATTAGCACCTTGCTCTGTATTTAGCATCTAAATGCAACAGCCTCATCGTATCAAATCAATGTACATTTCTAGTCTGTGGTAGTTGAGGGCACCGTGCTTCTGATGCAAAGATAGCATGAGTCATATGCCTGTATAGACCCAATGCAGTTGCTATGAGGAAGTGTGATGCACATGGGATGCTAGTCTGTGACAGACTGAATCCATAGCAACAAAATAATGAGCATAAACAGCATGTAGACGAGCAGCATTGCTCTGTACTAGTCAGGCATTGGTTGTGTGTATTGTTACTGTGTATGTGTGATGACTTTTCCAACGTGTACAGTATCTTATAATGTGTAAGACCAACACAACATCACTTACAGCACAAAGAGCAAGTTATACTGCGTATTTCTAAACATTATTTTATATATTCTTATTTTATTAAGGTTAGGTTTAGGTTAGTTTAAGATCCCGCATGACATAGATGCTACAGCGTTATCCTGAAACAGCAGCAGCAGCAACCACAACTTAAATATTTATGACCACATCTGTAAACCACCTACGCAGGCAGCACAGGACATACACAAGCCACAGAGTCAGTACTTTTGTAAAAGCGTAACCACAGACAATGTCAGGGATCAAGCAGTGCAAAACAAACCGTTGCTGTTTTTCCTTCCAACACACACACACACACACTTTAAAATGCAGCATTTGGAAAGCATGCCAAAACACGGTCACTCACTTTTAATTAGCTGTCCTAAAATTCTATGCACAGCAGATAATGGCCGGTTCTTAATTTGCAAACAGGGTTTTGTGCTTGATTAGAAATACACAGTTGCAATTAGCGTAAACAGTTTCGTTTCTGCCATTACAAAAGAAATGTCAGATAGCGTAATATAAGAAATGACAGTGATTTGGAAGCTGCGCATCTTGTGTCCACAGCTTTGATTTATTATGACAAATGTATGCCGTTTGGTAGGGTGACCATTTGGATGTATGAGTTGATTGTGAGTTGATTTTGCTAACATATTCACTGTTGGGCTCCCCAACTGCCTGTCACTTGAATCTAATCAGAATGCAAAGATATTCAGAGCGAAGAAAAATACAGTATGTAAAGGCGTAGAGCAGGCACAATGAGCCACAGTAAGAGACTCTGCAGCAAAAACAAGCAGAGGTAATGTAATTGGTTCATTACATCACATGTCTAAGTAGTCTTGTGTTTTGATACTGAAGATGAATCAGAATCATAAGACTCCAGACATTAAAAGATATTTGTCCAGCAGGAGCGAATATGACAGGAATGCTGCTTTAAAAGAGAACGAGGCATGTTGTCCCCTTCTTCAGCAGCAGATGCAGTTTATTGGACGACCTGAGTGGATGTGAAGGAAGCGGTTCACCTTCGTTGGATGGGTTAATATCTGTAAGACAAATCGGCACAGATCGTAAGTGATGTGAAAAAAAAGGCGTTTGATTTTTAATAAAGTTACCCCTTTTATTTTGAAGGAGGTTCTGGTTAAATTCAGTTTCTTAAAGACATAACCGATTTTATTGCTTTAGATTTCATAGCTACGGAGCCTATATAGTACATTACTCTGTAGTTAACATACTCATATAATACTATCTAATGATATATTATATAATAATATATATATATATATATATAAAAACTGATCCAGTTTTGATTCATTTTCACTTTTCTCCGTCCATTATAACATAACACACACTCTATATCATATGTCACTATGTGTTAAACCTATTGAAATAATTTTTTAGCCTGACTTTTACCTGCACAATCAAATTATAATTATTGTTAGTTGTTAGTCTGGAAACAGTGCACGCGAGGAGCTGTGATTGGTCATCGAACTGTTTGTGTTTTCTTCAGTAAATTTCCAGTGTGGGTGTCTGTTGTTAGTGAAGACAGCAAAAAAAAAAGTTGAATAATGGCTCATGCTCAGCTTACCATAGTTATCTTTAGCACGGACACAAATAATATAAAGCCAAAGTTACTTTGGCTGATAATCAGTAGGACTTGGGAAAAACTGTCTGATGAGAGATTGGACAAAATCATGGGAATGTTTTTTTAGTGTGGAAATCAATAAAGACAATGGAAGTTAATTTTGCACATAGCATTTTAAGAAAATTTAATTATCACAATTCTATTTTCACAGTTTGTCTGTCTATGTTCTGGAAACCAGAATTCCAACGCAGGACAAGGTCAATTCCAGCACATTTCCCACATCTGTCAGCTGTACATTAGATGAGTCATGACTGCACTTCATCTGATCTGAGGAACACGTCATGTGAGTGCAGCTTCAGATGACCTGACTACAGCTTGTTAAAACTTGGGATGACATTCAGTAAGAGGCAGATAAATGTACGGGGAGGGTGAGCGCCTGTGTGCATGGCTCACCGCATATGTAAAGCTTTTAAGTGACGTACCACGCAGCGTTGGTAAATTTGTTGTCGGTGACATCATTTCTTAAAAGCAGCAAGTGACAGCATGAAACACCTCCATCAGGAAAATACTTCTGTTTCCAGCAAGGTTGTCATCAAGATAAGCAACAGATACATCTCACTCCCCATCCCGCATGAGGAGATGGGGGTTGAGGAAGAGGTGCACTTCAAAATGATGAATAAAATCTTTGTTTTGCTGCTGTGATATAACCTTGAACATTTGGACCTTAATGATTGACTCAAGAGCAAAATCTTATCTCCCCTTAAAATGAGAGAACGCACTCAACACTTGGTTTGACTTTGAAAAACAGCTTTTTATTTACTTAAATATTCTGGTGAAAAAATATTTCATTGATAGGTTTAAATGGTGCAAAGTCAAACCTTGTCTAGCAACCATGCACACTGTTACTTCTCAGGTGGATATACTATTGCTCACAGGTATGTTTGTGTATGACCAGTTGACCCGTCACTGCCTTTGTGTCTGTAAATGTACAGTTCACTAAAAGAGGGAAATGCTTATGCGTTGACTCTCAGAGCATTTGAATATAAGTAGTTAAGTTGATGCCGAGTGAGTTTTTTTTGTCTGATCTTCTGCTTTATCCTCTGCTCGCCACAAGCTTGGGAAAAAACAGAAGTGGTCTAACGAATGTATTGATGTGCTAATTACTGTGTGATGTCATCTGGCAACCTCTTATGACTTTCTGAGCAGCCAGTAGCTGCTTTGAACAAAAGAGTGAGACGCATGTGTCCCCTGGCAGCCATAAGGTGTTGGTGGGCAGCAATAAAATGTGTGCTCAAGTCCTAAACGTGGCTGATTTGTGTGCCCAGTCTGACTTTGAAGAGGGAGGAGGAAAACTGCTGTTACATACTGAAAAATATACTGACACTGGCCAGTGTCGTGAGTTGTTAGTCTACACTGTAGTGGTGACATTAACTGGAATGAGCTTGCTTGCTTGTACCTAAGTCTGTAAAGTGTATTCTTACAGCTACACTCCAAGCATTTCCAAAAGGTACCACTCTCCCATCACCTGTGGACAATATGTACTGCTAATTGTGTAGTGTAGTAGAGCAGCTGTGTGTGCAATAACGCATGTGTTCACTGTAGTAGGGTAGGTTTACCTGTGCACAAAACTGTTCACCTATCCATGGGTGCCTTTCAATCTCTGTTCCACTCCACACGTGTGTGTGTGTGTGTGTGTGTGTGTGTGTACCTGTAATCCAAGAGGCGTTTACTAAAATAATCAACAGTGGCCAGAGTGAGTAGCGTTTAGGAGGAGCTGGTCACAGCTGACTATGAGTCATCTTCATCTCATGACTTGTAGCTCTGTGGAAACAGAAGCTTCCACTTTACCTTGACCAATAAACCGTGAAGTGTGTTGATCTGCTGAATTTCTCTGGTTTGATCCACTGGGAAAAAAACATCCCCATGTGAAATGCTGTGCTGCTGTTTGGGATATGAGGACATATGAGTGGCAGGGTGACCCAAGGGTTACAGAGAAGAGCAAATGTACACAGAAGCACAGTTTTGACTCCTGTGAAGAGCCAAACAAGAACAAGTGAAAGTCTCTTTGGTTACGTTTAATCTTGCAGTTATTTTAGAGGTGATATGCTTTTGTTTGTTTGCATGTGGTTGTGTGTTATTAACCCAGAACCCGTTGAAACTGAAGGATTTATTACCCCAATAAAGTAAAATTGAACAATTCAACATCTTGGAGCAGGACAGTGAACCATCCGTTCCACATAATTGTGTCCTGCTAAATGTGTAAGATGTAAAAAAAATGTAAAAAGATAAAGTATCGATTTCAGTTTAGGGGAGCACAGCTGTTATCATCAGCGAGCGCTGAGGTCAGTAACTTTAGCTTTGCTTTAGCTCTGGAGATTTATCACCCGTGTTGAATCGCGGCGAGGGAGAGAGATAAATTGAATGCTGATCCTTGGTGGAATAAGAAAGCAGCTTTGCTCCAAAGTGAGATTCATATATATATATATGAGATATGAGTCGATGCATTTACGCCTCAGACTGTGATTGATTACACAAAATCAAAACACTAACTTATCAACAATTATTACTGAGCTGTAACTTGAATTCTTGGTTGGAAAATGAAAACGTTTCAGAGTTTAACACCTAAAGCAGTTAAATTTGTTTCATATTGATGTTGAAAACTAAATATTTCATCTCGTTCATTATGATTGCTGCTTTTGGAGCCTTTTCATGACTCTCACATGCTGTTGAAAACCCTTTGTCCTTTCGGTTGTTTTCTACGAGCATATTAAGCAGTGTCCAGTCACAGTCACACCAGTTATGTGCACATCGAGCTGCAGTGAAGCTGAGGGGCCATCATTTCCACAGTACAGAGCCAGAGTTTTCAAAGACAGGGCCAGTTTGCTTTCTCATCTCCATTATTAGCCCTGCACAAAGAGCGCCTTGAATTAATGAGTCAAATCATCAGAAGCTCAAACTGACAAAGCAGAAAGAAGATGAGATGACTAAACTGCACCTCATGAGTTTATGACAAAATGAAATGAATGAGACACAGACAGGGTCTATTAATCCTGTAATGTAAAAAAGTCCTTCTTGTCCATTGTGATTTGTGTTATACTGCACGACAAATGTTTCTAAAACCTGACTGTACTTAAGTACTTGACTTAAAACGAACAATTGCAGCGTGTTGACGTGACAATCTACGTCACAGCAATGGCAATAACAAATTTCCTGATCATCCTTTTCAACAAATCTGTTTCTGCTGATTGAAGGAAAATAAAAATTGAGTCACCGACACTATGGAGAGCTAAAAGTGATTCGTAAGTTTAACAAACTTGCACGTACGGTCCAAGTAGCACACATCCTGTTGTTCATGAGAGGAAGGAAGCTGAAGTTATCCCCACAAATGGGAAATGCAGAGGACACAGATGAACTGATAGGGATAACAGGTTTTGGATACAAACAGTTCAGCTAAGGATATGGACGTAGTGCACAGATGCTGGAGAGGGTGGAAAGATAGTTAAAGGTCCCTGCAGCCAAGATACAGTAGGAAAACATGTTGATTATTTCTTTAATGTCTGCTCTAGTTTTATCCAGTCTCAGCTTGTTTAAGTTCTTGTTTTTTTATGTTCTGCTAGCTAAGGCTTCTTTTAAGTGCTGAAATGATTCACTTGTTTTGGTGACAACACTTGAGCATCCAGTCAGATGTATTTAACAGATCCCTGGAGCTTCTCATCCTTCTCCCCTGAAAAGAAAACTGTTAAACTATGGAAGAAAAACCCCTCTGAACTGGTGTGAACAGACCCTTCCTTTATTATTACGTCCCTGCTGGCTGTGATAGAGAAGCCCTTCAGTCTGCAGAAACAGTGCATTCAAATCCACAAGTTTTATTTTAACCTTTGTTTACGCAGGGACCTTTGGCTGAGTGTCGATGTTCCCTTTTTTAAACTCATTCATTCATGCTGGGCAGCCACACTACACTGTTTCACTCAGCTATATTCAACAGGATCAACCTCTTTGTCCCCATTCAACTCCAAGTCTAGCATGCTTGAGGAGTGTACATCATGGGAGTGTTTTTCCCCCACATCCTCCCACTCAACCCATCCCCAGCAGCTGTGAATGTGATGATAGGAGGGAATGACCCCGCAGCACCCCGAGCACGGCCCACCCCCATCCAGATCTCCACTGCGCCTGCCATCCTATAATGCGAACTAACAGGAACGTGACCTCTTCCTTCCCACTGTAACCCAGACTTGGAATCCTCCCCCCACCCCCATCCCCACCCCCTTCCTCTCTGCTCCGAGGGGATTCTTCCACCCCGATCAGTGGCATTCCACATCCTGTCTGACTCATGCAGAGAGAAAAGAGGGATTGTCGAAGAACCAACCAAGATAATCTGTAAAAAATAAAAAAAGAGAACAGCAGGAACTTAAATTTAATGATCATTCTGAAAAAGGAAACATTTTCTCAGTATTTCCAACAGTCAAATGAAATAATACACGGTAACATTATGGCAATAAATCCTTTACTTTGCTGTAAACGCAGAGTCGGCCACACAGCAACATCATCTTTGGGGAAATCAGGCCTGGATTCATTAATATGTGAAAGGTTTGATCAAAGGTTTGGCCAACAAGTCACGGAATTCCCTAACAATGTGCCAAGACTGGAAAAAAATCCTCTTTGGGCCTGTCATGGTCTTGCAAATGATGCGTAAATCACATTATAGTCTCATAACACCTATTTGTTGTGGAAGCTTTCCAAACCATTTGCCCAATTCATTTACACTTTGTAATACAATGTCCCCCAGTGTACTGCATTTAGGTTTTCCTATAAAGATGCAGGGATGGCAGGGCATGACGATGCCAGCATCTAAAGCTGAATCAATTTGCGCTTGTAGTTGGTGAGGAAAGAGTCTAATAGCTGACGGGCTGCTCCCTCTAAGAGCTCATTTGCACCGCAGTTTGATTCACAATTTTTTAGTGAATCAGAAAGTACCCCTGTGGCTTCAGCACTCTGAAATATAGTCCAATAAATTGCAAATTACCCTTACAATGCAATATTTAACCTCTTTGATTTGGAACATATTTCTCTTGGTGGGGTTGAGTGGCCCGTTGATGCACTTATTAGTGATTTAAATCCGCTGTGCATACATGTGACTTTCACCGCTCAATCCAGTTTTAATTATAATGTGGAATACACACTGCTTTACAGAGCTGGTTGAGAATTTTCACAACTGAAAGTTTGAAAAATGTCTGCACCAAGGTCCATGTCTGTGTGCATTTAATCTGGTAATTTTCATTTCAGTTTTCCCCTAAATTGTTGTCTCCCTAAATGACCAAACTTTAATGTACTGCTCTCGTAGTTTCTTAACTTATAAGTAGCATTGCTCATACATCTTCTCGTACCCCCACCTCTCTCTCTCATTCTCTCAGAAAGAAAATATATGTTTCTGCATTTTTATGCAATTCAGTCTGCATGTCTTCCTCCTCTTCACAGGTGCTCCTGCAGCTCATTTTGAATTCTTTTCCTTCTATTGTTTAAGACGATTTATGACGATAGCTCGCATCAACTTCCTGTAAGTGGCCTGAACCATCCAAAAAGTGTTTTCACACTAGAAATGAACCTCCTTTTGTCCGAATAAATACCCAGTCACTGAATTTCTTTGTGCACAGTTTGAGTCTAAAATAGACCTTAAACCTGGTAAATGCCAGTTCAGTAAGACCAACATACTGTAGGGTCCTGTTTGAGGTTCTGTAATTCAAAGAAAAACATATAAATGATGACAAGAGAAAAAAAAACCTGCAAGCTCATGAGATGTGACTGGGTAGCTCAGCATTCTGCATTCTGTGTTGTGGTGTCTAAACTTCTGGCTAGAATGATGCACTGAAGTCAGTTTTACATCATTGCAGATGTTCAAAATAGAGAAGATCATGAAATCAAGCAGCCTTCTAAAGAGGAGCAACTCAGTGTCATACAGTCATGTTTTTCTTGGGCTTGTAACTGATAATCTCAAAAAAAAATTACAGGAAGAGTTTTTACAGAATGACAACCCAGCAGTCCATTTCAGTGGGAATCCCCCACCCCCCACCCCCCCCAGAGCAGCACTCTTCTGATCACGTGGACCAACTGTATGAATCACTCCACTGCAAACAGTGAATGAGAGAGCTCAGCAGGAATAATAGAGCTGTATTTACACAAGCTGCGGGTTTTAATGTCAGGGTAATCTTAGGCATTTGTGAGTCACTCAGTCCTCTAAACATGTACTTGCTGCAGCCACACTGGTAACCAGGCAATCATGTTGGGTTGTTGGAGTCCTGTGTGAGTCACACCAGTCAGGCCCAGTGAAGTCTGAGTACATCTCGTGTTTAGAGGAAAACACTGTGGCATTCCAAAGTAATGGACTCTATATTGGGCTCTGGGGATTGTGTGTGTGTGTTTGTCAGTATGTGGGCTGGTATGTCAATGCAACTGCATGTGGGAGCATTTAGTGTGTGTCTGTCTGTCTGTGCATGTTTGATCTCTTACAAGAATGGCAGCCATTCTTTTGTTTTGTGCCACCCTGGCTCGCACTGACAATGAACTCTGTGATCATAGGCTTGTGAGTAGGTCATTCTGTGTGTGTGTGTGTGTGCATGCCTATTTGTGTGTCTGTGTGTGGCCAGTGTGGCAGCAGGGTGCTCCCCAGAGCCACAAATACCCTCTGCTGTACAGACGCGAACCTGCTGGAACATGTGAATGGGATACAAAACAGTTGCAACATTTCACTCTAGTGAAACAATCATTGTTGAGTAAGTTGCTCAATTCAGCACTAAGTCCACACAAGTTCGGTTCATACAGTTAATTGTAAGATGTCTGCAGAGATTTCTGCATCATTTTCAAGTACAGTTTCATGCATATTGCAAGTTCAGGCCTGAAATATGACCACTAAAAACTAAAAGTTACTATCAGTTATATTAACATTTACACAAATACAGTGATTGTAATGAAGACTGAGAATTGTATCTGTGCATTGTTTCATCAAACGCATGCAACAGAAAATTATTAGTTGGCATTAGCTAACAGTCCAATGTTTCTCTCACCTGTCGCTAAAATGCAGAACTGAGAAACACCATATAGCTGTTCAGACAAGTCACATTTATTCAAAAGGTAATGCAGACAATCAGTAATGACAATGAACTGTTAAACAGCTTATTGTTTGGTTTGCATTTAAGCTAGTTATTAGATTGTTTTACAGTTACCAAATAACTATGTTTCAAATGTGTTTCACCTATAAACACACTAACATTACTAATTAGTGTGGACAGAGGTGTGCTCCGTTGTGCACCCAGCAGCGTCGTGCTGACGCACCCTGGACTCCTACATCACTACAGCAAGGTGAAAAGTTACATAATGGTTTTTAGGAGCTGTTGAGTTGCATTTCTGATTTGCAGATTAATATTTTATATTGAACATGAGTTCATACCATACCTCCTTTGCAGAACCGAAAACACTGCTTAGTTGAGATACAACTTTTGCGCTTCTTCGACTCTTCAACAACTCATCTGGAAGTTGAGTCAACTTGCATGTGAGAGAAAGGGACGAAACATGAAGAAGGCCTCAACCTGCACAGAAAACTCTTAAACTGGGGACTTCTCCACTGCAAAACTTTTATATTATTGATAAGGACCATTATCCTTTTTATTGTCATTGTTTCTACATTTGAGAGATATTTGGATCAATGAAGGTGTAATATTACAGTGTTGTCTTACTTCAGTATATGTACAGTACACGCTGCTGCCAATGCAGCAAAGCACAGGAGAAGCAGGAGTCAGGTTGGATTATACATATAACTTTATGAATGGCAAGCAGGAACTTGAAAAAAAAAAAGAAGGTTGCACTCTTAAGCATAGCTTCCCTGCATAACAAAGCCTGAAACTATTTCTGTCAAGTGTACAGTTTAATGGATAACTGACAGGCAACAGTTGTCAGTAACAGGTCTGGCGTACCTCGAAGTGAAGTGAAGGAAAGTTGGCTTGTCATTAGCTCCCAGCGAGTTCTGTTTCAGCTCCTCAGTGTGAAGAGCGAGTGAAAAATCTCTTTTTCTTCCCTAAATCTAGATGAGTCTCAAAGTTGAAGCCAAGCTATTATAACTGAATACAGGAGAGGTTTCCGTTCTGCACTGCCTCTAACAAGAATTAAACATTAATGGTGCCTTAAATGATCATTAATCAGCATCAATAAGTGTTAATTAGTATCGAGTAACATTTACCTTGTTAATCAGCCCAAAGCCGTGTGCCCCAGGTGGAAAATTCATTTTCCGACTCCTGTGGTCATGTCATGCGGTGTTACCCACAATGCAGTGTAACAACAGTGCCAAAGGCTTACCGGGGCAGTCTGTCACTTTGTCCCAATTCTGTGCCTTGTCCACAATGAAGCCTTTAATCATGTTGACTCTCAGACATTCAGACTTGTGAAACGCTTGAGATGACACACTTCAACACACTACTGTACAGAACAAAGCACTTTTGTCTTTATTCTAACTTTATGCAACCAGCAGTCATGATGAGTATAGCACTTGTCCAATAGTCAGGACGGTAAAAACACTATATTAGATCTACTGTGCAGGTAAGAAAGTAAAACTATACTCAGTATCACTTGAAATGTGTGTTTGAATCACATTATAGGGCAGCTGGGATGAATCTCAGCTTCAAACAAAATGAAGGCAGCTTCTTGTGGAGTCCACCTCAGGTTCCTTCATAATCAGTTTACCAGTCACAGAGACCAGCGTTCATCCACATTAAATCATTTTTCAGCAAATACACACTTTAATAAGAGAGTGTGTGTGTGCGGCATGTGGTGGATGAATGGTGCCAGGTTGGATCGACACAGGACAGAGTGACACACCGGTGGCGGGCTAATGACACGAGCCTCAAGCTGTTCTCACACCTGCCATAGATCTGCCTCATTCGCTTGACATTAACATTGAGGAAAGTGGCCATCTCGAACACACGCACGCACACACACACACACACACACAAAACCGATCATTCAAATACAGCAACACAGACATGAACAAATAGAAATGGAACACACACAAACACAAACACACTGTTGCATCCACAGGCTCAAGCAAACAAACAGGCCATTATCCTTGAGAGCCCAATTAGGAAGTAAAATAGGAGAGCTGAGTTGTTAGTGGAAGAGAATAAAGCACACATGACTGGTTGACATGATCGGGCAGAGTGTGTGAAGGTTCAAGGTAACATTCAGTCAGGCTGCAGTTGCACAAATGTTTTTTTTTCTAAATCTGATAGGTACAATTTAACACTTAATGGAAATTCTTATCATTCATGTTTCAGCATCCTCGCTCTCAGATGATTTGAGCACCCAAATTACAAATCATTTCCCCAAATAACTACTTTGTGTGCTCAGTATATCCATTTTATTACCTCAGTGCTGTGATCTGTACTCATTTTCTACATAATTTGTTCTCTAAAATTAATAATTTCTCTCCCCACAATCTACAAATTGCTGTTCCTCCATGTTCAACGTCCTCGCACATACATTTACAATTAAGTTTGATCATCTTGCTGAGATTTGTGCATATACTTTGGGTTTTGTCAAGAGAGAAGGTGGCGTGTGACATAAACACTTCACACACCTTCACTGTGAATTGATGTGCTTGACTCTGTGTTTCACAGTTATGAATCACAAGTTGATATTACAGGCTTGGCTTAGCTACGCATAGGTCATCAGTGTTTTGGAGGCTCTCAGAGGACAAGTCACTGTTACGCATGTGAAATGCAGGAAAATAGACTTAAAGCGTATGTGTGTGTTCTGGGTTGTGATAACAAATAAAACACGAGCTGTAGTTGATGACATTAGATCTAACTTTGTTTTATCAGCTGGTTCTGTTTCTTAGTCATGCTGCCATCAATAAGTTTAACTTTTTTGAGCCTTGTGTGTTCACGTCCTCTGGGTATCTCAATTAAAGCAGCAAAAATTTTGTCCAGAATTATTAGTTTTGATGATTGTTCGATTTTCTTTGGTATAATCAATCAGTCCTTTCAGGAGCTTGCTGGCTTGTTGCAGCCTAACATATCTGACTTCACTGCATCTTATTAAAAAAATGCATGTTTTAAGCTGTTCTGCAAATTTCAAAAATAGTTGTGATCTTTTAGTATAATTCATTAAAAATCAAAACCAACTTCTTCCGATGGAAATAAACATCCTTGTTCTGAATGTTCTGAGTAACACACATATATAAACATGTGCGCGCACACACACAGTTTGCAACACGAACAGGCATAAATCACAATTGTGATTTATACTAATGTTATGACTAACCATGCTTATTTGATCTCATTCAACTCAATTCTTTCAGCACTTGCCATAGATCTGGATGCAACAGCTGCAGTCACTGTGATTTGTGTGTGTTGTCCCCATATTTCAGGTGTACTTTACAGTGGAAACGTGTTAGAATCAATTGAAGACTTTTGTTTTTGTTCCACCTCAATACTGCGTGCAGTGCAAGACAGTTCACCCCTGCTTCGGTGCATAGTACACCAGGGAACTGCCTCTCCCAGAGGGTTCCGGGAGTCTTCTTCACTGACATATACAATATCTCAGAAATCAGATATTTCCCGTCTTCTTGTTGTAAGTGGACCTGTCTTTTGCCTTTGTGCACGGGTTTTATAGTTTTTTTAAGTATTTAAAAAAAAGTAATACCACGTAGTGTCAACAAGTGCTCATCAGCAGCTTGTGTGAGGCGTTCAGGAACTGTTGGTGTAAGTCCAAATTTGCAGATGCATATGCCCGGTGCAATGCAGAGTACCCATGTGCTCATATTGTACATTGTATATTATACCTTGTGCTCCAATTAGAAATGATATTTGACTTTTTCTTTTAAATGCTGCTGTTCTTCAAATGAGGTGTTCATTCTTAACAACTCTCAAATCCAGACTTCCCAGTCTGTTACTCAGTTTCAAACAAACCACAGAGGCTTACTTTTCTTTGCAATGTGACTACGAGAATTGACTGTAATTTTTTTGTCTATCAAAATCACAATAAAGGAGGTTACGTCCATTTCACACTGTAATTCACTGCAAAAACACCCAACATTTAACAAACAGTGTTAAATCGGAGCTAAATGAGAACTGTTTAAATGAAGACACGCTGTTACTTGCTGTGGTGCACTGATACGTCTCTGTGTCCTCAGGCAGTACACATACGCAGTGCACTGAGGTGTCGTACTACAGTTTGTGTGAGCTGGAAGAACTGGGATCTATCATACATCTGCTGGTCTCCCGCTTGAGCGCCATTTAATCTGTTCCATGAGAAAATCTGTCGTCGTAGTAGTGAAGCAAGCCAAGCTGAGTTTTGGCACATCTTCTTGAGGACAAAGTTACATAACACTCACTCATTCTCTCTCTCTGTTTTTCTCTTTCTGGCTTTGCCATTTTTTCCTCTCTCTTACTTTCTTGTGAGACTTTACAAAGTCTGTGTTCTCTTTCTCTCCTCTAATTTGTCTTTTCTTTCCTTCTTTATTTGGCCTCATCCTACTTTGATTTTCTTCAAAGTCTGTCTGAATATTCGATCATGCTGGACACTGAAGACTAAACCAAATCTGAACTGAAACACATATGCACACACACACACACAGACACAAACACACACACTCAGACATTCCTCTAGAGTCTTACTCCAGCAGAAAGTCTTGAGCCTGAACTCCGACGCCAGGCATGCAGTTACTCAATGTCTGCAGAACACAGCGCTGTGTTACATAACAGGAGACGACTCATTCACTCACTCCCTCGCTTGCACCACATGTATTTTTAATTTGCTTCTTATAGATGTTTGTCCTGGTGTGTTTTCAGTGGCCTCTCTGACACCTCCTTATTTTTACTCTGAAGACCAACCAGCTGCAGAATGATAAATCTACCAGAATAAAAAATAAAAAAACACTGCAGCAATCTTAATGTTTGCCTTCAGCTTGCAGGGTTTGGGCTGTTGATACCTGTGAACAGTAAATAGCAGCTTAGTTACACTCACTAAAGTTTGTAGGATCACTAACTAGGGTGTTATTTGTGGGCGAAACAACCTAATCTTCAACTCATTAACTCTTCCATTTTCCTCTCCTCATGAGTGTATTGGTACAGGAGATAATGAGGTAAATATGGGAAGTCTGCCTGTATCCACAGTACTGCAAGTTGCAGAAATGACTGACAGTAGAATTATTATTGTTCTTTTGTAAAAAAGTGATTATGGAGGGGGCTAAGAAGAAAGTACTGTATGTAGGCTAACATCCACGCTGACGGGCAGGTGGGCAGACACTGAATCACTGAATTTTTGTTGTGGGGTGACTTACTCCTTTAATTAGCAGACACAATAATGTCAGAACTGGGATTTGATCTTCACAGGGGCCACCCATGATAAAAATATAAGCGGTCATGGAGCTGCTGTATGCTTTGAAAAAAGCCTCCACTAACAGAGAAGCCAGTGAAATAATAAACATTACAATGGAGTTTCTAGATCTGCGGTTTTTCTCCATCAACAGCTGAATGGAGATTGTAGTTATGTTTTCCACATTGCTTTTTGTTTACCGGAGTTGGGTAAATACGCTTCTTTTCAGTGGATTGGTCTGTCAGCACTGGACTGACTCTTTTACAGCTCAGTGCCATATAATCTAAAAGTAGGACGTCTGTTATTTTCACGTATGTTGATGATGATGTGATGATTCTTATAACTGTGTGTCACGCTTTATAACAAACATGTTACATTAAGATATTTGCAATCAGAGCTCAGTAAGGAAGCATGTGGGGTGATTTATGAGTAACGATTAATGTGTGAGCAATTAGCCTTTGTTAAAAATCATTAGGCAAGTGGTGAGTTGCCAAACACTATCCAAATGATTCATGGGAGTCGATGTTTTAACTATACTAAACACAAGTACTGAGGATTTTGTCGAATACCATGGACTTGGGTCTGTTTTATGAGTTCTAGTTTGCAGTTTGCATTTGTAGTTCTGGGAGCGTAGTGTGTTGAGCACATCATTTACACATCCTGCTCTGACTGCACAGTTGTTTTCCAATACACCGCCACCAGGCACTCAGTCAGTACTGCTGATTAGTCTTCACAAGTCGTTCTTTCACAAGCATTTTTTTTTCTGTTCCAACAACTTGTGAAAGACAGATCACAATCCCTGTAACTTTTGTTACGCCAACATGTTTAGTGTTTGATTACTCCTTTACCACAAGGACGTGCATTCTTTGGAAAGACTGCTCCAGTACTGTTAGCTCGGTTCAGGGGCTGCAGGTTTGGAAAAGCAGCTAACCAAAAATTCACCAAAAAAAATGGGGGGGATACACCTTCAGCTACAGGAACATCAAAGTCACTTTCTTTGTGTTGCTTCTCATTAACTTGCTAATTAGTTATAGATAAGACCAAAATTTGAGAAAGCGGAACAATGGTTTTTATCCACTACCACGGCTCATCAAAAAGAACTGCTGGTTTATTTTCAGTCGAGTGTCGTTAAGCTACTGCAAAACAAGGTGATGTGATTAAAAGAGCACGAGTCAAACCTCAAATTTTGAGAAATGATGAAGAACGTGGCATTCATACTGAGTCTCTGTAACCGTTTCACACACATCTGTTGTTTTCTCCATTTTAAGTCTCTGCAGTGGAGAAGGAGCTTCAGTGGAAGTGACATGTTTTCTGGGTGTCATGATTTATTTATGAAATCTGGCTCCATTGCAGTTTGCTTTTATCCACACATCAACTTTTCCACCTCAGCCAAGTGTAACAAAAACTGGTAGATAAGGTTTTTTTTGGGGGGGGCATTTTCTCTCAGGGATTTTAATGCACACTTTGCAGGCGGAATGATGTTAACCCAGCTATTAGAAAGACAGGATTTCTAGAATAATATGTGGAGTCAGCAGGGCTAAGGTTCACAGCTCACTGTAGGCTCGCAGCTGATTAAGCCACAATGAAAGAAGAAAGAAAATGATTTTACTGTTACACATTTTTTCTACATGTTAAAATGTGTTTACAACTTGATATGTGTGATTTGGCATGTGGATGTGATAACTTTGGAGCTCTTGAAAATCCCCGTTGACACAGCAAGTTAGTTACTTAATTAAGTAATTTATTTCGCAACAACTGTAACAAATGACTGATTTAATTTTGTATAACTTGTCTATGTCAACTGTGGTGATTTTGAATTGGGTCAAAGTGGGAGAAGCAATATTGTAATTTTAAAAGAGTATCAAGAAAGATAATTTTAAAAATTGATTTCAAAGCCTTGTGAAGATTTTACTACCTCAGAAATGTAATGGATTCCATTCTTATTACTGCTGTGTTATTCTGCGTTTTCTAGTTACACTACATGCTTTGTGTCTGGTTTATGAATAATTGAACTAATCATTTTTTGATTTTGACATGCACACAGACAACTTCCCACAATAAAAAAAAAAAAGATTTATTGGCATAAGAGGCTCATTCCTCCATCACCAAAGCAAACACCCAAAGAAAAACTCCCTGTCTCTCTGACCCAATGATACACAACATCAAAATGTCACCTCTGTGGCAGGCCAGGCCTTTATTGGGATTGATGTGTAACGACATTCCCACTGTGATACACCATCCGTTGGTGGAGGGCCAGGGGGTTTGCATGGACTGTTGCCCGCTGTGAGGTCCATCTGTGCGGGAGATGCTGCAGCGCTTGGCCCCGTCTTCCTGTGGAGCAGATGGATCTCTTACAGGTGCCTTTGCCAGCACGGACCAATTAGGAATCAGATGCACACGTGCACAGAAACGTGCATGGGCCCACACACAATTACACTAAGGCACGTTTAAAACCAAATGTACATCCATTAACAATGAGTATTCAGTAATGTGTAGTTTCTAATTAGTGAAAGATTACATGTATGTTTAAATGTGGTGATTTAATTGGTGATTTTCTTCCTTTTTCACTTTTTTCTTGTTATAGTGGAATCTTCTCATCAAGATTTTAGAAAAAAATATATTTTGATTTCACAGAAGTTTATACCCGAGTAACTAACTATGTCATTATGATTCATTTTATTTCATTATGTGAATGCAGTTCAGGAAACACAAAGGTCAGGGATTAATTGGCAATTACACAAAAGTCCCTCATTTAATAATAATGAATGCACTCACATGCATGTGAGAAATTCATGGAACTTCTCAGTAATTCAGCAGACATCACGCACACACACACACACACACAGTTTGTCAGCATCACATACTGCTGTCTAAAAAAACAGGAGAATCTCTCCAGACTTCTGAAGGTCAGTGTGCTCAACCTTTGTCAGCATCGTTAACATCCCAGTGTGTCTGCTTTAGCGGTTCCCAACCTTATTGGCTTTTACTGCCTTCAAATGATGCAAAGTGCTTTTGTGAAGACTGATCACATATTCATTGCATATGTCTGTAGGTCCTGAGCAATGTCAAAACAAGAGTGAATATTCCTTCACATAAAAAAACCCCCAAAAACCTAAACTAAATTATCTGAAGAAGTTAATCACAAGAAGTAAGACCAAGAGTGTACACAGCCGTGCTAGCACGTCTACGATGGATCGTCATGTTGACCTGCTCTCAGTGAGAATACTACTACAGGTTAAACAGGTATAATGTTCATCATAAAGTTAGCGTGAGTATTTTCAGGGTGCCGGCAGATGAAAAGTCATGGTGCCAGTGAGGTGAATACAAATGGCCGATATTGCCATAAAGACCACAGACAATATCTAAAAATATAAATTTTTGCATCGTAAAGGTAAAGAGTCTACATTCTTACCTCAGAGCACAACAGCGGCAATATAGTGCTATGAGGTTTATCACTTTTGTTGCATCCTTATATTAATTTTCTGCCAACAAATAAATAATGATCTGCATTTTAATAAAATCATTTACAAAACAGATAAAAAATAGGGTAGAGAGCCATACGGGGTTGCTTGTTAGGAAAATAAAACATACATGATTCATCTAAAGACTAGAACAGCCAATCAGTGCTGTAGTTTTTATGATTAAGAAATTCTCAGAATAGGTGAGAACGTCGTTCCAATATTACACAACCTGTTCTAGATCTACGGTGGTTTTGGGAATTGATGACATCGCGTTGCGTTATGTTGTTATGTAAGTTAACACTTGTCTCAAATGTTGACATAACGTTGTTAAGAATTTTCCATGTACTCAGTATGCAGTATGTTTTTTATCCCAGCACTCCACCTCGCTTAGTTTAAAAAGGCCTCGCTACAACATGCCCGGAGTTGTGGTAAACACAAAAGTTCTAAGAATTGATATCAAGGTCTGAGAATCCGCATCAGGTTCTTAAAATTCCTACAAAAGCCTAAATAACAGGTTCTGAGAATGCAGGAGACGAGGGAGTGAAACATCTGTCTAGACCTGTCATCGTGATCATAGAGTAGATTTTATGGAGGTTAACTTATAGTAAGACTTGGTACAAAGCATCAACATGTCAACATGCTAGACTGATAAGGTAGAGGTAGATCTTGACATATGTTGTGTTACTGCAGCAATAAAAGCTAAAGCCTGTGCTAAACCTGGGTGGAGTTCACCTGTAGTAAGGTAATTACTGTTAGTCAGTCCAGTGCAGCGGTAGCTATGTCATGCACATCCAACACCTGTGATGTGAAGGCACAGAAATGTGACAAGCATGTGTACTCAGCACTGATGGCAAACAAATGAGGCATTTCTCCTGGTAGACGAACCATGAAGATTCTTATACCGATGACTCATGTAGCCTAACATCCACTGTCAGTTGCTTTATCTCCTGCCAAGTTTAAAAGCAGGATTTAAAATTCTTCTCCGTGTTTCAAAAGAGCGAGTCTGCAAATAGTTCCCAGGCGAGCCTGCTAGCTAGCCGGCCTGTCAGTCATCGCAATCATCTTTATCACTGATGTAACAATAATTAGATAAGATATATAGAAATTTTAGGAATTGTAATGTTTGATCACTTGTTCAATGGTGTTTTTAATATAGTGCTTTAGGTGAATTGTGAAATATTGGAGCAATTTAGGAATCTAAGCTAAAAATTCCAGAAGACTCCGACACTGTTTGCTTCTTCAGCCTCAAGCCATTATTATACCCGATAAATAACTTCATGCACATTAATCACTCAAAAAGAAAAGGTGCAAATGGCTAAAAATGAAAAAAACAACAACACTATTTTACTTCTCCTTACCTATACGTCATTTTATTATTTCTCATATCGTTATGAAATATGAATCAACATGAACAACAGAGTTGCCGAGTCTTTTGATGATGTCATCTTCAGACAAATATTGGAGGAGCTCTGCAGACGATGAATAATGGAACAACAACGTGACAGTACCCAGCATGATTTTAATAGGATGTGAGCATTCGTTTATATCTCATGACAAAAACATCTATAAGATCATAGAGTCTGAATTTTAATGAATAGCATAAACATGTAATTGACTGTGGACTTTCCCTTTTGCAGCTGCCATATTCCAGGAATTTAAATCAAGCACTGGCTTTGTTTTCTTTTTTTTTTTATTATAGTGGTCTCTAAGATGCCGTTAAATCTGAAATCTTGTTGATGAAATTGGCAGAAACTGTACATTTGTCTTCATTTTCTATTGTTTCAATTGAAAAAAAAAAATGTGTTTCTGTAGGTGGCGCTTTTAAAAGCAGTTTAAACTGTGATAATAATTGCTACTAACTCTAACTGCTTAAGAACCCTCGTCTTCAATAGCACCTTTGGGTATACTGTACAGTAAATCCCTATTGTATCACAGCAGATAAGAGAGAGGTACAGAACAATTCAGACCAGAGCATATATGCCCTTTATGAGCTTTGGAATGATTACTTCATGCACATGCTGGCTGGCAGAAATACAGCCACAATAAAGTGTTACAGATTTGTTTTTCCCATGGCCTGATTCCAGCTTCTGTTATTAGCGATGGTGTAATGTGGGCCTGTCTGTGCCTGCATGCCTGTCCCTGAGAAACTCTAGAGGAGGTGTTACTGTGAGAAAAAAAACAAACTGTGCATGAGCTGACATGCCACTGCTTCTGCACATGCATGAGATTCAGCTCAATCAATCTGCTTTTGCCCCTTTTATTGTTTGGCCGACTTGATGTTGCACTTGGCTTCTTGTGCTCTCGCTCACCCTGAATAATGTTCAGCTTTTTGTCTTGAGTACTGCAGAGTGAGAACAGTTTGTCTACACTGGTGCACAGACATGTTGTCAAGTGACACATTGGATAGTGACAAGGACAACAGTCCTGCACAGGATTGGGCACCCGTGGCTAACATGTAGTAAATACGTATTTAAATAGTGATAAATATGTATATAAGACAAGATATTTATTCACAGGTAAGAATCCAGGCTGCACAAGTAACAAAAAAACCAACAGAAATGCAAAAGTTGTTCTAACCTGAATATGTGGACAGATCAACAAATGGCAGCTGACTGAGCAAGTGTTTTGCACATCTGAATGCAGTAGTAACTACATTACAAGAACAGTATATAATGTAAAACCTGGTCATCAAGCCCTGCTCAATTGTTATCTGAATTAGTTAAGAGTGACTGTATGTGTTTAATGTTAAGGATCCAACTTGGTTGTGGAGTTTTGCAGAAGCAGATTTGCGAAAGTGGACCTGTGCACGACACTGTTCTACACACATTTAAAGGTGTTGACTTTGACTGTATGATATTGAATGTGTACTGAATATTGAGCATGTTGAACAATACACCTGGCCTACATATATACAGCAGATCTGATGTAATCTCTTACCCACTGAACCAGTTATGAAATCAGGCCTTTTCCATCATCTTCTTATCGAAAAACATAAACCACTGCTTGAGGAGTGAATGATGGAGGGTGCATTTGTCAGTGGGAATAAGAAAAAACAGGTCATTTGGATTGTGTGAAACAAATCAACTTGTCACCTCAGGGGTTGTCCTGACTGTGATAGCGCGAGCCGGCTCTCCTGTGCAGACTTGCGAGGCAGGCTAATTCATGTACAGAGCGCTGCAGGCAGTTCTGCCGGTGCTGTCAGCCCTTCTCACCATCCTGCAGCCTCCCCCCACACATGAATGCACGGAGTCATGCTTGAAGGGTAGATGATGTGTGTGTGCATGCATGTACTCCCCAGTCTGTTTGTTCCATTCAGTTGTATTTTACCTGTTGTCCTTATTTAGTCCTGCAGGAAATTTTGATTTGCAGACAGGGTTTGATCTGTGTTTTTTTAGTTCTGATGTTGATCATTTCTGGCAACTTAATAAAACCAGAGTGATTTTACTTTGTACACTATCCAGCTTCTGATATAAACCTGATGTATTTATAGAATAGTATAGAGGAATATACAGTAGCCGAGTGGCATAGATTCACAAACTGGGTCAAACAAACTCTCATTACCCACATACATCGTACTGTCACTTCCGATTCTCTGCAAGATTAGAGTCAAAACAGATACAGCCATTATATCTGATCCAGTAGCTATTGTCCACACGCTGGAGCAATGACTAACATGTGACTGATCCCACAACCCAAACATGTTTTGTAAGCATGTGTGTGTAATGGATGGTTACAATCATCAGATGTCATATTAATGTTTACAGTCTATGTTAAATCATATGTTTGCAACATTGGTTCATAAAACTTTAGGATTGTCATAGGAAAAAGCAAAGTTAAATTGTATTTTGCATACCTGTATTAAATAGCAATAGTAGAAAATATGACAGGAAATGAGAGACAGGGTGGTTCATGGTCTGTGACTGTCACCGTAGTGTTACATTATCCTAAAATTCTTCTTTAAAAAAAGGACACGTAGGTCAAATAAATAAAACCATGCATTCAAAGTTGAGCATTTTATATTTCTAGGAAGCACAAAGACTTAAACAAGCACACGTCTCAATGCGGTCATGATGGTTTGCTTGGTAGTGCAAAATTGCCCTGTGCACATCAAAGCAGACACAGTTGGAGTCCCATTGGTGTCAGCGTGACAAGTGAAAGTCTGGTTTGGTCTCCACCATACCTGCCACTCAGTGAGATGTTCAACTTAACAGCAGCACGATTAACAATTTAATCACTCTGCTGTTTAGTGTTGGGCAATCGTCCATAGTGATTAAAGAATTGGCACATTACTGGTTTATGTTTGAAGATATTAACATGAAAATCAACAGACGCTTTGAAAATGCAGAAAAAAAAAAGCACCTTTCATTTGATTAGAATTTACGAAAACAAATGCTTCTATTTACCAAAGGCACATTATGCACAGTACGGTGTTTCATAATTTTCTTTAGTTATTTCTTTTTTTCCCCGCCAGCTATGTTCTAATAATACCTGAGAGTACATTCCTTACTCTGATTATGGGTACAGCAGTGATGCAATAGGAACAGGCTGCAAGACTAAAGAACATCATTAAAATAAAGAATTGACCAGTTGATTCATGACTTTGACACACATACACACACACAAAAAAAACTGTAGATGAAAAACAGAAGCAAAGAAAGAAATTTCTGTCAGTGTTCCACAACAAGATTCCTAACAATTCATTTTTCATCTACATTGATTTCTGCAAATTGCAAACCTCCTCTCTGAATTTGGATTAAACCTGCATCTCTGTTTTTCTGTTTCATAATTAGTCCTATAAAAAGATCATTTCTGTTGGAAATCTCAGATCTGGATTGGCAACAATATCTATTCACTTATTGCCAGGCACAAGGCCAATGCATTACCTTAACCTTAATGCAGTAACTAGTGTGATAGATGGCCGTAGCAATGTGGTGCAGTGAGAATGTAACACTGTGAACCTTTTTTGAAGTTTGTGGATTTCAGCAATGAAACAATCTTTCTTACTCAGTGCTTGGTAAACATTGTTAGACATGCACATTCAAAATGAGAGTGACTGCACTATAGGCAAACAGTACATGCTTTTAACTGACCTGAATCACACTACTGACTGAGCCTGTGATGGTGTTAAACCCAAATGTATCAGCAGATAGTCATGTTTGGTTTTGGTTTAGGAAGTAGCCGGCAGTGATGACACAGGGTATACTGGGTCTATACGGCCTGGTACACTTCTAGACATGTTTCTGTTTCACAGATGTCCTTTGCAAATCTGTCATCTATCCTAATTACCTTTTGCAGCTCTGTTGCTGTTAAAAAAAATAATCATTCACTACAAAATATGCTACACCATGAAACAAACCACCCACTGATTACGCTCCATACAAAATCATAACCACGATTGCAGTTCAGTTGTGTAAGAATGCAATTTTATGGAAGACAGCAATACATGCGACTACTCTACTGCACCAATTCTCATATTGATCAGTGCAAATCAAGTGAACACACACACACACACACACACACACACTTTTCTTTCTACATTCATGAGGACCAACATCCACACATTGTTAACTGTTCCCAGCACTGTGCTGTGGGAGTGGGGAACAAGCTATTTCAGAGTGTTCTGTTAAGATGCACAGCAGAACTGTTTTCCATTGATTTCTGGAAGAGGATTGAACGATGTACAAATATCGCCCCGGGAGTATCACTCCTCCTTTGGTCATATCCGATATCTGCAATTACTTAGACTGACTTTAATGGCACTGAGCTAACTTCCAAGGAATATAGATGTATCACAGTGGTGACACTGTGACACAACAACAACAGGACTTCTGCTGATGAATTTTCCATTAGACAACGTTTGGAACAGAGGTGTAAATGAAGCACAGTCTTTGTAAACAGTGTAATTCGTAAGAAACCCTTTGCTTTGCTTTACATGATGTAAGTCAGAAATTAGGAAAAATCCAATGCTCCCCCACACTACACGCCCACTGGCTGTGCGGGTGCCAAAACAACAAGTTCAAACACATCTCAGTGCAGCCATAATGGGATGCAATTGTCTTGTGTGTTGCAGACAACCACAAAACATCACTAAGGACATTTTCCCCACGATGCCCCCGCAACCTACTGTAATTAACTTCTTAGAGATCTGCATTCACATGCGTTTAGAGCTCTCTTGTGTTTGATCATTTCCTGGCAATTTTGAAAACTCTACATACAACCTCAAATTGCCACATGCAAGAGTTTCCTCTTGGCAGAAAACACAGTGATGCAGAAAACATTTCATCTTGAAACCAAAAGCGCTGAAAAATATGAAAGTGGAACTTCGGAACAGGTTAAGAATCAAACAATAAATTCATTGTTAAGTGCATTTTCCTTTTGTAGCTTTATTTAGTATCCAAGATATAGAGGCATTGAGAAATTTACTTTTTTTCCAGGTTAGTAACAGGTTACATACTAAGATTCGTTGGGCTTTTCCCTCCTGGCACTCACTTCTATATTTCAATCTCTGTCACAAACAAATGTTATCCTAGACCTAGACTCAGTATCACTCTCTTGTAGTCCTGAGGGCATTGCTTGCTTCTTCCGCCAGTCATACAGGTTCTTCATGGGATTTGTTTTCCCATGAGATGACATGTGGGTGAACTAATGCAAGTGTAGTGTAGGAAAACTGCAGTTTTATTTAGTGTAAACGTTTCTCTGCATAGAGCATATCACTAGTATCACATTGTGTAATACTTAAAAAGCTCAGATAAGATGGTTAAAAATTCAAGTCCTTTTGAATTTTAGTTAAAGCAGCAAAGGAAACTGAAAGGTGCCCAAATATGTCGGCCTCTAAAGACTTCTTCATTAGGCTCCATGTCTTCACTTTAGGTGTCTTTATTCATGCCCCACCCACCAACTCACAGCTGCAGGCCCTTAATCATTAGGTGATCCAAATCATCTGGAGCCTTTGGATTCCTTTCGTGAGTGACCACCATGTCTTTGCCACATTAAATCAGAATCATGCAGGGAGGAGGTAGAGTTGATGTCATCCACAAGCTGACTACACCCACATTTCTCCCAGAAGGATTAATAAAATATGTGTTTTAATAAATACTCATTAAATCCAAATACTCGCACAAACACATAGATAGTTTGAAGGCAGATAGCTGATCTGATTTATTGGGTTATATACTCCCCATTGTCGCCCCCTGTGACCATTACGTCAGGTGTCTCTCAGGCAATCAGAGGAATCGGTGCCATTTACACTGACACCATCTCTTCAAAAGCTGGAAATGTCAAAAAATTGCAGATGAAATATTTGTTTTTCTAGCCGTGACCACCTCTGCTTCCACCGAATGTTGAAGCACAATGAAATATACAACAATTTAACTGTCTGCTGCTGCTTTTAACGAAGATGTAAAGAGTTAAAATAATTGATCATGTTTTACTCCCACTGGTTTTAGTGCTTTACTTCTACAACTAATAATCATTCCTCCCCAAACTGTTTTAGTGTTTAGGTTGCTAAAATTGAAAAAGAAAAAAACTTAACGATGATCATGATATGTATTAAATTCCAATGAGAGACTTTACATTGTAAGGTTTAAGACCTTAAAGAATATTAGTATATAAAGACTAATGTTGAAAACCCAAGAACTCCACCTGAGCAGCACTAGGCGACAGTGGACAGGAAAAAGTCCCTTTAACGGAAGAAACCTCCAGCAGAACCAGGCTCAGGGTGGGCGGTCATCTGCCTCGACCGGTTGGTGTGAGTGGACAGAGGAGAGAGAAAAGAACAGCAGGCAACAAGAGAACGACAACAACAATAACAAGCCGTCCTTTGTCCGTTAAGACAAAGAGTCTTATAGCATCTTTCTGATGGTTTTTGCTTCCTAGCCATGAATAAAAGTTTAGCTAGCTACTGTTGTCAAGAAGCTCAACTCAGTCATGTTCCTGTTTTTACCATGATCAAGCTTGAAGTTTGATTTTTATTTTAGCGGTTTCTCAGAGTGGTTTGGACTTGTTCAATCTGCATCAAACAAACTGCATTTTTTGACAACTTTCAGGAAGGATTGGGATGCTTTGAAAAGATGGGAGAGATTTCAATTTGCACGAATCTTGTCATTACAACACTGCAAATCCTTTGGATACTAAACAATATGTTTGCCAGCTGTAGACTCCATCTTGTTTTAGCCACATTGATACTTTTACCGCTGGATGCCAGAAATACAGAAATTCTGTCACTCCTACATGTGCTGGTGGCTCAAGTTTGTGCTTATGCTTGCATTTTCATCCAGCTTCTGGGAGTTAGTACGCTTGGACTGCCTTTTTAAAGTTGGTTGCGACAGAACTTGGCAAGGGCTTCCTTCCTGTTTTTCTCTGTAGCTCCTGCGTCTGTCACTTTGCTTCAGTCAAACAGTAGCCAGAAAAAAAGTGTTTGGTTCTTTGGCTCAGGCCACTGAGATTTACTTCAGCTAATGAGATTATTTCTCTGAGAGAATGTTTGTGTAAGTGCTATACCTTTTTAGCTCTTAAGAAGCTTTTTAATGCACCGTGTCATACAAACAAACAGTTTTGTGATATTTCCTGTCTTGAATAGTACATTTAAAAATAGTAGGCATAGGGACTGTTTGCTTTACAAATGTTAATAAAAGCAAACAAAGCAGAAATAATAAACTGAAATGGACAGAGCCTCGAAGGGCTTGATGAAAGGCTCTTTCCTAAAAATGGCAAAGTCTGTAGTTGCACTGTGGAGCAGAATCAAGTAAAGAAACAAAATATTTAATTAGATACAAGATAGTATTTCCTGTTCTGTGTTTGTTTTGAGGTGAGGTGTTTCATAGGCTTATGGGATTTTTGTCTCATCTGTATTAATTAGTTTGTCTCTCTCTTTGTTGTTTTGTAGTCTTTCATTTCTGCTTCACTTGATTTTATGCCAGCAAAAATACTCATGGAGACACATTTTTTTCCAGTGAAGCATAATTTCAGCAGTCACTTGAGTGTATTAAATTCTTAAAATAAGAATGTCTTAGTATCTGTTACATTTTTCCTTGAGCATTTTTTGTATTGTTTGTCATTGAATCTCTCACAGGTTGTCATGCAGACGTTTCAGATGCTTTGCTCCAAACTTTTTTTGCTGACCATTTTGTAATTAGCGATTGAAGTGTAATTTTCCTTGTCACTCTCCTAATTGCTTTTCTCTCTTTGTCCACCACATCTTTACAAGCTTTGTTTTTATGTCCCTTCCTTGTTCTGTCTGCCTATCGTATCCACCAGTCTCTGTCCTTTCATCAGTCTGTTTCTCTGCCTCTCTATCTCTCTCCCTCTGTCTCTTAAGATCTATGTATATGTATATATACCTCAGTCAATCGAGACCAAGACTCTTCTGCATCACTTCTAAGGGGAAATCCCTTCTCAGATTCAGTGAGTGGAGGATTAATTTTTTAAAAGAAGACCCTTTTCAGTTTACAGCATGCCAACACAGCATTAACAAATGACAAAAGCTTTTTAAATAAGAAATTACACACATAGAAATGACAATTGATTAAACAGATTTTACTTCACATTGGCTTTTTTTATTCTTTATCTCCAGGTAACTTTGAAAATGTACCTACAGATTTTTAACCTATTCACTCAGTAACACTTATAATACGTATATGTAATGTATTTTCATCCATTCACGCCTGACCTTTGTCCAGTAACACCCCTTTCAATTTATATTGGAGAAATAATGGCCCTGCATTATTATATTGTCCTGCTAAAGCTACCTATGACCCATTTATCACCAATCAGTGTGTCTCTGATTTTCCTACCAGGAAAACATAAGACAGCAGGTAAATCAATTTAATACCCTCTTTATCCAGCTCCCACACTGACATTCAGGCTACATCAGACATCCCTGAATACGCTGTAAGAAGCAGAAAGGGCATGCTCTCACTGGAAAATGTTTTTTTTTCACATTCAGTACCACTGTTTAAAATTCATTCCTATAGTAATTACATGGAAACATGGTTAAACCCACAGCTCACCTACACTGGTGTTCTCACTTAGTCGCCTGATTAGGATCTTTTCATCTCACCATTGGCACATGGCGAACTCATTCCCACCTTCTACCTGTGCAGAGGTATAATTAACCAGAATAACTGGCAGCACCTCAGAGCACAATGTAAAGGTCAGCCTTCTTTACGTAGTGTATGGGGAACACTTTTTTACATATCACACTTGGAAAAGCTCAGGTGTAAGTAATGATATTAATGAACTGCTTTGGTTTCAGGGTCCTGTGTTTTACTGTACATGCTGACTATTTTGCACACTTAATGCTACTGGAAACACCTGTGCTTTACTTATTATGACAAATCAAACGGTTTTGCTTGAAAATTTGCCTGTTGGTACTAAATATTGGCATTGAATACATAAAAAATGTGCTGAAGAATAAGCAGAATATTCATTCTGAATGTAAATTCTAACTAATTAATTAAGCTCTTGAGCACAAAGAACAAGAAAATACACAAATATAACTATGATTATAACTTGAACAAACGCTCCCTAAGACACTGAAGCCTTGATCCAGCGTCTGTTTCAAGCAATCCAGCACAACCTTGCTGCATAACTTAATGTCTTGATCCATGCAAACTTCATGTTCTCTCCATCAATCATCGACCAGCTAACAACAGACCAGCCAACAACAACATATTAAGATGGCACCCCTATGCCCATATTGCCACATACAATCTCAGGCCCTCTGAGATGTTTATTGAATTATATATCTTCTTGGCCCCGTTTAGAGTTGCCTTTGTCACCGTGAGCGATCGATATGCTGGCACTGCCGAGGCTAACAAGGAGCTTCGTCTGCTGTGGCCAGCACTCCCGCCTGTCACCAGATGGTATTTATTACGTGCTTTGTTTTAACATCCATTCAATATGAGTGGAAATCAATTTTTCATTTGGACCTAATTGTCTCTGTGCGCTGGCAGCTCAAGGCTCTACGGCCCTGAGACCCGACTCCCCTCAGTATTACAGTGGCCTGGGCCCCCACCACCCTCCACACAGCTGTATTTTATACCTAATTACACATGTCTGAGCCCAGGGTGAGGAGTATAAGCCTTTGGGGAGTTGTTGCTGTGAAGATGGGCTGAGGGGACTCACTGTTGGTATCTCTCTGGTATGGATTTAGTCATGCTTACAGTAACTGCAGTACTTGGAGAGAGACTCCGTGACCCAGACTCACTCTGCCTCTGGTGTTTTACATTGCTGTTCAATGTTGGCAGTTTGCGAGGCTCTGCACAGCTTAATGGTTACATGACGAAACTTACTGTGTGGCTGAGTTAGAGTACGGACAAGGCACCGAGGATTTAATTCCACTGCCAACCCAGAATACTAAGCAGGAACCAGTGAAACATTGCTTCACAATTGCTGTTACATAGCATCCCCGTTTCATGCACACGTTTTATACCATTCAGATGTTGCATATAGTTGCTTTCATTTTAATTTAGACTCTATTTTCTACATTTTGTTATACTTAAATTATAATAAATATTCATTTTTGGTTTTATGCACATCTTTTATAACTCTTTAAATATATTAATCTACATTTCTATACGGTGAAAAACTGTTAATTTGTCTATTATATAGAATTTCTGTCACAGCATATAAAACTGCATAAAGGACGACAAAATAAAAATGTTAATCCATAAGGTAGTGAAAAGCTAAATGAAGTTTTGCATACATTAGCAAATGATAACATACTCTCAGTTAGTACTTTATTAGGTACAGTTTGCAGTCTAACACAACAGCCCTGCTATAAATTGTTCAGTTTTTGTTCAAACTGTTGAAGAGGTGAGCCTGAGTGTGTTGAATTGTGTTGCATTATACTCACAGGTCTTTCAATTATTTTGTGCACCACAATAATATCAGTGAGGCTACGCTAAATAATAGAAATGATAAAGAACACCTCTGCATTTGAATGCAGCACAGTTCAACAGCAGCACAAACTACTGCACAGCCTCCAAGATTCTCCGTGTTAACACCCTCAGTAGAATATACGAGATTTATTTCTAATTCCAAATTCTGCTCTTTTGTTTGTTTAGTTCCTAAAATTTCTCTCTTTTTTTCTCTATAATGGTTTTAAATGTGCTCATTTCTCTTTTTCTTCTGCTATTGTGCAGTGTATCTGATACTCTGTTCAATCAGTGTTTATCGTGGCATGACTATTGGCCACTGAGGGTGAAAATGCCTGAAACAGTGTTGTGGTAAGTGGCCCTCTAAGAGTACCTTCTTCTCCCTTTGATTTGGAATATTGTTTGTTTCATTTTTATTTTCTTTTATTATAATTTCATGCTTTTTTTGAAAGCATCTGTTGGTAGAGACTCTTCTTCTGCCTCCCACATTGCTGATTAATCTCTTGTGGCGTTACAATCCCTTGAACCTGTTGAATACTATAGCTGTTCAGCCTTTTACTAAGCATGTGCCTTTTGTAAAAGGCTTTGGTGCATTCAGCACATTATAAACATAAAAATGATGTAATTAAAGAAAATAAAGCAGGTTCAGGCTTTATAAACAAATGCCAAACTGTAATGATAAGTTGTGATGTGAAAATTAATTTTAGCCGAACTTCTATGGAAGCTTATCTTACTTTCACTCCCACCCCCACATCTAAATTTGGATTCAACAATGATTTTCACAGGGAGAGTGAACAAACACACACACACACACACTCTCTTGGTCTCTCTCTCTCTCACACACACATACCCACACACACACACAAACAAGCTCTCGCAGTCACCCAGGGAAACTGAAACACACTATCTCAACTGTTACTGGAAACAAAACCATGGCTGGATGAGATCAGCAGTTCTTGCTAAGCATAGAGGGGGATCTCTGCCTAACACTCTTTCCTGGATGCCAGAGTGACTCGGGCCGCACCAGCTGATAGGAAGCTGACTCACGGAGCAGCAGATGCTGGCTGGATAGAATAAGTAATGCAGGGTCAGGAAATTGTGAAGGGTTTGTTTTTGTACTGGTGTGAGCAGTATCGCTTAAATACATAAATTTAACTTGTTCATCGTGTAAGAAATTGATCCCCATGATGCTGTGCAACATATACAGTATCCAATAAAAATAAAAGTTTTAAATAAATAGTATTTTAGCACCTGATTAATTCATTTAGCATCAAAAATCTAATCCCTTGTCTGGGGAAAAATGTGCTTAGAAATCTTACATAAGTTTCATATCAGATTCGACTAAATAAGCTACACATAGTCTCATAGTTCTCATAGTCCTGTAGCTGTTTGTGCAGTGTGTGTGCTCAGAATACCTCAGAAGATTGTTTACAGTCCTGGCTCTGTAAATGTGGAAAAAAGAATGTGTTTCAGGCCGGGTAATTACAGCTAATCAGCACCAGGAGTGCTCTAGAGGGAGGAAGCAGTAGAGAGAGAGGAAAAGGGTCGGGGAGGAGAGGAGGTAAAGTCCTGCATGAACATCAGTGCAACTATCCAGGTGAAGTATCCTTCAACACCTGAGTTTTTTTTAAGGTGGACAAGTTGGAGGACAGTGCTTGATTTTGAGGGACAAACAAAAAACAGTCAACCACTTCACTTTCAAATTGAGTTAATTTCCTTTTTCAATCGAACATGGAACTTCTACCACAAAATGCCACGGAAATATATTCAAACGTGTTTGAGATATCCTGCTGTTGAAAGTGTGTGTAACAATAATGACAAAGTAAAACTGGATTGTCAGGAGGATGCAGGCCGAATCTGTTTTATCTATTCGGAGATTTGAAATACATAAGATGAGAGGAAGTGATTTTGTGACAATCTGTGGGGGACAGAAGCACAGTAAATATGATAACTGTCTACTGAGGTGGATTTCATACCAGGTATACATACACTACTCACAAAAAGTTAGGGATATTTGGCTTTCGGGTAAACTTTATGGAAAACAATGGAAAGCATCAATTAAAGCTTGACAACGACGTCTCATGCTGTTCACAAGTCGACTTATTGTCTGCTGAGGCATGGCATCCCACTCTTCTTGAA
>JAUMHL010000010.1:21215657-21233864 GCA_032362345.1 Sandelia bainsii
GTTATAGTGCATTTTAGGTTCATCCTGAAATTTCACCCGAAAGCCGAATATCCCTAACTTTTTGTGAGTGGTGTATAAATTCTGTTGGATAAAATCTGTATAGGAGATGGACAGTGGCGGCCCGTCAATAGAGGGCGCTGGGGCGCCGCCCCACCTTTCTCAGATGAAGAAGAAGATAGGAATCACATAAAATAATTAAAAAAAAACGTGAGAATTTAAATAAACGATCTATACATTATACAGACCGTGAGTTCTGTGTATAATCTGCATTCAAGTATAGTTTAAAAATCTTCTCTCACTCGTTTACCGCGACTGAACGGTCATGTGACGTATTTCCTGTTCCTTTTGGGCCCAAAAATCTTTACCATAGACCTACGCTATAACTGGCGCATGCGCACTGGAACCCCCTCCAATACAAAGTATAGGAGAACCTTGGGGCGCAAAATTTTGCAACCAAAGCCCGCCCACAAGACTGACGTCTCAGCTCCAGACCCGGAAATTCAAACGGAAATTTTTTGTAGTTGTAAGTGGAAGTTTTGTTTGCAGTCAGTCAGAGGAGCAGTTTTTTGTCATGGAGAAAACAAATTCAGTTGCTAAAAACTGAACCATTCCACAGAAGAACCCCACAGGAAAAGCTTCTGAGCAGCTGGACATCAAAATCAAACAACACACACCAGACAGGGAGAAATTACACTCTGTCTTTCTTCAGAAACTGGTCTGAGAAGAAGTCCTGGTTAACTGTCTGTCCTGAGACCGGAGCTTTGTTTTGTTTCTCCTGCCTCCTCTGTCAGCTGCCAGGAACAGAATGAGTCTGGATTCAGATTCAGGATTCAGGTATTACAGATTTAATACATTTTCCCGAAAAAGCGACAAAGCATGAACAGACTAGGAGCTACATGGAAAATGCTGTGTGTCATGTTATGTTCAGCAATGTGAAAACTGTATCACGACGCAGCTTAATGAAAGCTACAGGATAGGACATAATTAGATGACATAATGAGGAGGGAGACAAAAACCAACACATTTTATCTAAGATAATAGACTGCATTAAATTCTGTGGTGTGTTTGAGCAATCCTGGCATTTTCATGGGGCTGCTGGATTTTGTTGGATCCCTGGATGTTGCAGACTGTTACTGTGTTTAAGGGGAAATCTGAGACAGTGCAGAATGAGCTGCTTGACTGCATGTTCACAGTTGAAGGAGACACGGGTGAAATTTACTTATAAATGATAAATGATTGAAACACAGACTGTTTATTTTATCTGTGAAGATTCTCAGTCATCCAGGTGAAGTTGTCTGGAAGTTGAGTCATGGCAACTGGACTTCCTTCTTGTAAGGTTGAAACGTTTCGCTCTGCATCCACAGAACTTCGTCGGCCTGTGTATTTTTATGTTAATTTAGTCATTTAAAGTAGTGTGATGCATGATAATGGTGCTTTGGATTATACTAGTGGTGATATGTGGTTAGAGTGCAACTTAAAACTGACTTGCAAAAGTGCGCCCCCCCAAAAAATCATTTCACCAGCCGCCACTGGAGATGGATGCTGGCTTCTTCCATCTTCACAGGCCCACCAGTTGGTCTAAAAATCATTCTGGTATCTAGATTATTCTGTTTGCATTAACAGTGCAGCCACAGACAGAATATGAAGATGGACACTGCCAAAGAACAAGCATTACTAACAAAGTAGAACATGGAATTGTTGTTGTACCCAATGAGAAGTCCTTAAACAGAAATATTTTACCCATTCATTCGTTACAATAATTTTGGTAGCACTTTTCTGTACAGAAGAAAAGAATAGGGTAATAGGAGGGCAATACGGTATGGGGGGAATCGCTAGGTAAATATGAGGTAATTGGGAGATAATATCTTCATAATAACAGGGCCATATTTCAATATTCAATTCAGTCATAACATAACAGTATATATATATTAAACATATACAACAGTACATTTACATTTAGTCATTTGGCAGATGAAGTTACACACAGTGAATAAGGAAACTTTAATATGTGGAAATGGGAGGAAATGTGAATCAAACCACTGACAATTGCAGTCCACAGACAACGGATTTACCAACTGCCACAGCTGCCCCATTTTGGACACAGTGTCAGTGATAACTACAGACATAAACACTGCCCCTTTAAGCCAGAGTCACACAGTCCTTCAAGCTAAGGAGTATAATAATAATAGTATATCTGCCTGCATCACGTATGTTCAATACCATAGAGCTGGAATTGGTGTCTTCCAGCTTCTGACCGACTGAAAACACCTAGTAATCCTCCGAACCAGGGTCGTCCACCTCTGTTGTAATGTATACCTGGTTGGTTGGTTCTCTTTACATGATAAAAAGGTTCATATGGTGACTGAGTGACTTAAGCCTTGATGTAATCCTAACCATCAGAGTCACATGCCTCAAAACCAAGTCTCAATATCAGATATAGGTAGTAAAACAGGTCCATGTTCAATTATGATAACACAGTCCAGCAATAATACCACTATTGTTATATGATGTAATGGAGCACAATACATCCACTTTCAAATTAAGAGAGAATTGGTCTCATGGTGGCTACATAAACTAATGTGTTTGGAGACCCACAGCAGTCTGATAGCATCAACTGAGATGAGGCAACTTTACATCTCACAGTCTTTTATGTTGATGAAGGTGGTGTTTCAATAGAATATAGAGTTGTGAAATGACCACCATCTGACAACTTGTTGTAGTTTTCATCTGCTGTTCCCAAGCAAATTCAAACTCACACCTACATGTAACATATAAGATTGAACAGGCATGAAGAAAAGTTACAAAAACATAACAAAAAGATAAACTTTCATAACGTTGTCAGAGATGATTATACCACTGACACCCACCAACAATGTTAAATACCATTAGATATTAACACATTAACATAACACATTCCAGTACCACTGATACTAACAGTCAGGTAATGCATCATTTCCTGCATGGTATGATGCAGTCACCTCTATCATCAGCCTTATAGGGAAGACTACCAACGACACATTATATATTTATATATACATGCCTAACACATTGGGAAAATGTGAAATTATTGCACAAAATTCTAATTCTAAAATTTTAAAGGTGTGTAAATGTAAAACCTTTTTCACTTTCCACTCACCCCAACCACTCGAGACAGATGGCCGCCCACCCTGAGCCTGGTTCTCTCCACTGTCGCCTAGTGCTGCTCAAGTGGGGTTATTGGGTTTATATTTATTTATTTATATCTATATATAGTTGTATTCTGTAAGGTCTTAAACCTTAAATACTGTAAAGTTGAGATGACTTTTGTTAGTGCTATATAAATAAAGTGAATTGAATTGAATAGAAAAGACTCATGGAAACTAGCATGTATGTAGTCCTATCTAAGCCCTCTCCACTGTACTTTACTACATTTCTTTCTTTTGTAGTGAACTTACTTTTAATGCAGCATAAATCTAAAGTAAACATGACACACTATAGCTCTTTCAGTGTGGGAATCCCTGCAGGTTTAAGCGCCCATGTGACTCATCCAATGAAATTTTGATATGATTAACTCATCTGTCATGATGTCATGGAGTTGGCTGCAAAATTCACACACCTAAAGAGCCTCTGCTCCATAAAAAAAAAAGAAAAAAAAAAGAAGTCACACACGCACAGATTTTACACACATATTGTATTCACACATGACTTCACATACTCAGGCTCCAAAATCACTCTTTTAGACAGAAGAGGAACACACACACATACACACATGCAGCAGCAGCATGATGATGTCACCCTGCACACTTAATTTCCAGTGGCTTTAAATCCACTCCAGGCCAAGTGGAAATGACTGAACATGGAGGAGCCTAAGTGGTTTTGTCAAATTAGAGCAGGGAGCAATATGAGCAGAACGACACTCCACTCAACAATACGCAGCACTCCAAAATTATTACACTAATGTGCCTGTAAAAAGCCACTAGATATTACCTGCTTATTTCAGTGTGTCTGGTTGGCGACTGATAGCTTTTGTTACTGAGTCGCTGCGTAAACACCATCTCAATAAAGAACCAGCAGTCAGTTTAAAGACGCCATATTGAGGCCCAAAAATATTTAATAGACAAAGACATTTTTAAAAGGTAAGAGGGTTTTTGCTGGAGCTTCACCAACAAGTTTATTGTACTTGAGTTGAAAAATCCTTTGTAGAGAACTCATATATTGACACAAAGGCTATTGAATATAGCCTATGTGCCTTGTTGTTGATATTTTAATGTAAAGATCACCGTTAAGGAGTTTGTTCAATTTAAACATTTTGCTCCCTCGTGCAGGACGTTGCAGCTCTCCAGTGAGCTGAATGTCCCACTATCCACCAAGAACACGATGAACATGCCGTATTTTATTAGATAACATAAAAGCCAATATTATTTTTTGTGTTGGGAATATTTCAGTATCTGTTCAGGCACATACAATATGTGAAGCCAGCAATGGTATTCACGCCTGCCTTCATTGGGAACTTGAGCCAGAAGAAATTTGACTACCAAAATATGAAAGGGAAATGACAATGCACCTTTAAGATTCAACTTAATTCAAATGTTTCTGTCATTCCTCTTCATATTATCTTCATGGATGAGATCATAGCATTGAGTGATGCTCTACTGACAGTCTAATCTCATGGGTTGATGAAAGAAAAAGGGTCAAGTGTGTATATCTCCACTTCAACAAAGCACATAAAAATGTGGGTCATGTAATCATGCCACTGGATCCAGTGCTACGCAGAGAAGCTTTGATTTAATACATACTGTTGGTTATCGACTAAATGTAATATGATCATCAGAAATTCTACATGGTGCAACGTCTGCGAAATCTCATTACTGTCTCGTATTTCGCTCGGTCTCCCCTCCTCCCTACTGGATCACCAAGGCAAAAGGGTAATGCCAATAAGAATGAGATAAATTGGACTGCAAAAAAAAAAGAAAAAGAAAAATCTATGCGTCCATTAACTCTGTGAGGGAGGGGCAGGTGGGTCTATGTTTTTTTCGTTTTTCCTTGGTAGAATGTGGGTGCTGAGCCAGACTACAAGGTCATTATCCATATGCTGCATGAGCTCATTTCTCTCAGCTTGGCCAGGCCAGCTTCATCCTGCCGGCCTTTAGAAAGGTCATAGGCGTTGTGTGATAGGCCAGTGTCTAAAAGCCTCATCAGCCACCACAGTCAGACAAGAAAAATTCTTTGGGTTGCTCAGAATGTTCTCATCCAAGTTTGACCAGCTATAAATCTTTTTTAAAGTAGATATTTAGGTATTATGACAGCATGTATAATACCAGGGCTCTGAAACGTACCCATCTTGCACTCCTTTCTGGTTTCTCTGTACAAACCATCTGATTATTGGAGATTACTGGGGTCAAAAGCAATTTTAGAAAGACAATTGTCAGACACTACTTTGGCCTCCAGTTCATGTTTAATATGTTCTTCTGGCACAGCATCAGATAATGATGTTTCCCACGTCTTCAAATATTGATGCTCCTTTGGCATCTCATATCGATGCTTAAGATACCTTTTGTCATCAATATCTGACACCCATGAGCGTCACTATTTGATGACATGGGAATGATGGCGGCTGCATGTGTGATTCATGGTCATGGTCATGACAACTATCACAAATTCTTAGTTACAGTTATGGAAACACTGTGGTAATGTCAAAAGAAACAAATCCTTCATCCTTGGAACTATTATTGATGTGCAATTTTTGCTAAGAGAAAAGGATTTGGTGTTTGCATGAGGTGCTCAGGGATTGTACAGATTGTAAGTCTGTTGTATTTCAGGTGCAGTCAGAGCTGACTGGTGTATATCAGTGTAAAGTGGTATGTGTCAGGTGAGCAGATCAGGTGACTGTGAGGAAGGGCCAGGATTGGTTAGGACAGGATGTAAACAGGAAGTCAATTCACCTGCTCTCTGCTCAGACATTGTGTCTCACTCATGTCCCGAGCTCCTACTACTATGATCACTCGTCACGATCTTCTCTCCCTCATCTCCTCTCAAGTCTCCGGTACCATGAGTACTTCCCTTTCCCTCTTTCTCTCTTTGTCAGCCAGTTATTGTAACACAGATTCCTGGTGGAATCCGCTTACAGCGCCTGGGTGTTATGTGCTTTCTAACCCCACTGCTTTCTCTCTGCATCTGGGTCGATCCCGCACGCTACAAGGGCGCTCGCTTACACTTAGTCTGTGTTCCATACACGCCTGACAGTATGTCTGAGAAATGAACGTAGACTGGTTAATAGTTTAGTCCTGAGAACGTAGTTGTATTTTTTTAAACTGTGAATTATGAAAATGAACTATAGTTCACTTTTAAATTGTGTGTGAACTCGAACATCTGTACATTTCAGATGAATTTCTTTGCAAATTCCAAAGACAATAATAAAACACATAACCCTGAAATAAACAGCTGAAGAAACTGAAAATGCATGTTTCTAAGGTTACAGCAATTGAAAAGCACTTTATTAAACTAGATTTTAATGTGAAACTTTGAAACACACTATGAGGACAATCTCAAAAACATAAAACACACATTCAAAACAATAATTATTTCTGTTTTTATGTTTAGTAATTTGATGTTCACGGTTACCTGTGTATTAAAAAAGACTGGATTGCAAAACTCAGTACAGAAATGTAATTAAACATAGTAAAATACTGTTATTGCATTTTTCCAGCAGCCCACACCCAGTAGTTGCAATTATGACGCTAGGTAACCAAACCCTTTGGAATCAATGTTATGCAATTAACAAAAATAAATTGCATATTATACCTCAAACACTATAAATATTCAGCAGTGAATGTGGCAGGAAACAGAGCCATGCCTCAGCCATGTAAGTCGCTCACTAAAATGAGAGATGAAAGCCTCCTAAGCAATGTCCATTGAGTGTCTTCTGATATATATTGCTTCTAGCTTTCCATGATATGACTCCCCTGACAATGGCAATGAAAGCGGGCCACAGTGAGCAAACAGATCAGCCTACATCAAACATCCCCTCATATATTACAGACATAAAAAGTCATTATCCTCAGTGGAAATCGATAGCCGACGTGGTCAAGATGAAGACACCCCCGTGTGGTTTTCTGGGTCAGCTTACAAAGGAACATTGCTGCAAATGATATCATTTTTCTATCATTAACTGGCCCTCAGGTCGATGACCATGTTTAAAGCCGAGGTATAACGTTACTTATAATGTCTAGTAATGAATGGCGTGCTGGTTGGGATGTGTTCAACATTGATTGAACATGTGGACTGGCTGCAGGAGCGGGAGGGCTCTATGAGGTTGAGGTTAATACGCCAATGTTTCCATAGCATAGCTGCATTATTGAGGTGTGGGCAGGGCTCCTATATGGTGGTGCGCTTTATTTGGAGATCTTATTAAAGCACACTGTTAGTGTTTGTCCAGACTAGCAGTGTTTGTCTACAGTCTAGCTGCAGCAGAGTCCTGGCTTCCATTGGGAATCAAAAAATCAGTTTCTTTCTTTATTGTGATACTCTTCCAAACCCCAAAGGGAATCTCTCTGTTACTGCAAATAAAGCTAAAACTACTGCTGTAGTTTTGTAGTAAAGTGTGACTATCATTGGTGCTACTCACTGTAGTTCATCTAATCTTACCAGTACTACAGTAGTATGTTTTTTACCTGTAAGATAATTTATTTTACATATCTAGATATACTGGCCATTGTATGATACAACAATTATATAATAAATATCTCAAGCAGAATTTGGTTTGCATCTGCTCCTGTATAAGTTTGTATTGGGACTGGTAAATATGTGCATGCTTTGTACAACAAATATTTATGTTACTACCCTTGCGTAAAGACTGCTACTGGTACTACTTGTTTCTTCTTCTATAACCACTGTACCTTTAATTCAAGAAATGGGAAATAACATGAGTTACATAGTAAATAACCAGTTCAGAAGAAATGGAAAGTTTTTTTCATCATTCTTTGTATGATGAGCTGACAAATACCCCTCACAGTAAATTAACTTTCACTTCTTCTTAATTAAACAGTTACAAAAAAGCTGTTTCCCATTAAGTGGATTCTTTGTGGCACATTTAATCGGCAAAACAAAAGGGAAACAATAAAAAAGGCAGAAAGCTGTAATAGGTCTGGATGATAGCTATCAAAATCCTTATTATTGCTTGCCATTATGCAGTTGATTGAAAAATGTGTTATTATATCAGAGCTAAATTGACACCAACTGATTCTCAGAAAATTGTGTCATCTCAATGTACTTTACAGTGTATACTTACTTATATATTAATATGTATTATTATTCTGTAAATAGAATTATGCAGAAAACGTACAGAAAAACAAAAAAAATTCCCACTTGAGCAACACTGGGCGACAGTGGAGAGGAAAAACCTCTTAGGCTGGGCGGCCATTTGCCTTGACCAGTTTGGGTGAGTGGATAGAGGAGAGAGAGAAGCAGGCAACAAAAGGACAACGAGCAGCAGATTAAACATTGGGCAACTAAGAAAACTACACAAGTTTTTATGAGGAAAAATACACAAACATATCTTACGACTTCTTTTCTTGTCGCTGTATCACCAATAAACCCACCTGCTACCACACACACACACACACACAACAAGGATGTGGCTAGTGCACTGGCTGACACAAGAGGCCCATATCCTGCCCAGCTTTTTAACACAATGGATCTATTGCTTCAGTGGAACCGTTCAAAAGGGGCAGAGGGGAGGAAAAAAACAAGCCATAGAATGACTTATCGCCACAACACAAGGCAACGTGCACTCACATTCTCGCTGAGTGTGTATCATCTACCAAATCGCCCTGAGCACCGCTAAAAGAAGGCAGTGGGTCGTGAAGATGTATTTCATCAAAATTGCATGGTTTCAGCCCCCGTTTAGCCACTTTAGATTCTTTTGTTTGGTGTTTGGAGGATATGCTGAGTAGAGCTTGCCCAGTCCTGCACAGATGAGAGCACATGTATTGCCACAGTAACATCTTGTGTAATTATCTGTGTTCTCATGTGAGATTCAGAGAGGATACACAGCAAGTATAGGCCAGTATCTGGCTTTTAATGAATGTCTGGGGAAAAAAAGTGAGACTTGATGATAGTGAGATTAAATGAGAAAAAAATAGCATTTTCAGTCCAATAACACTGATACTGGCTTTAGGATGTTCGTTTGTAGCTTGGTTCTCTTGGTCTGGAATAAAACTTTATTCCAGATCATTTAGTTCTAATCCATTTTGTGTCTGCAGATTTACAGATCTCAAATAATCTTTGATATAAACATGTGTGAAACAGCTTCTGTCTTGAAAGTCAGTTGAATTCTGAATTCATGTTACTGATCTTTTGTATGAATGTTTAGTCCTGTGATTAGTATGCAGATGAAACTAAAACCAAAATTCAAATCACTATATAGCTTCTTTTTCCTTGGTTTCTCTCTCTCCCTCGCTCTCTCTGTCACACACACACACACACGTCCACCTACTGTATATTTGCTATCTGTCAACCCTTAAACAATCCATTTAAGCTATAAGGACTGGTCAAAATGCCCCGCCATGTTCACAATGTCCTCACAACAACGGAACTAAAATGTGTCCAGACAGACTACAGAAAGACGTGTACACACACACACACGCACACACACACACTCTGGATGTGTCATCCAGTTCAGAGACGCATTCTTTACAGGAAGACAGAGCGAGGCTTCTTTCTTCACACATCCTTCTTAACTCCCCGTCCTTCCTACCAGTCTCCTTCATCTTCATCCCTCCTGCTCTTCCTCTCATCTGTCTATCATCCTCACCACTGGAGCCAGACAGCTTCGTTTCACTTCGAAACCATTTCTAATAATTTTCTTTGAATTTCAGGGGGTCTATTGTTTAGTCAAATTTTCATTTTGTTTGGTGTCATTGAGTTCACTTCTGCCTTTCATTGTGCAGGCACAGAATGTGTTAAGAGGTGAGTAATGAATTTCAGAACATGACTTTTTAAAGCTTTAAAAGTATATTTTTAAAACCATTGCAAAAACTCAAGCCAGGGCAAGGTGGCTATAGTGGAGAATTGTGTTCTTGTCTCTTAATCTTAGTAGTAATTTGTCCAGCAGTGCTCGGTATCAGTCAGAGCTAGTAGCGGTAATCCTAACTCATTCTAGAAGAAAAAACATCCATTACAGGAGACAGTACACTCCATCCAACAGTCCACCTGCTTTTTCACGCATTGTGTTTTGCAAATATAAAAGTGATAAATGAGAAAAAAATAAACGTTCTTAACCATTGCATAGGCAGAAGAATAACTATATCTTAAACATGCATAAAGCTGTTTTAAACATGACTAATGAGAGCAATGTTAAGTCTTATCTGAGATTTGCTTGTGTTGTACTGCATCAGTAACAGCAGTGATGATTTTTTTTACATCAAATTTAGCCACACAGCCTGTCTTCCTCTGAAACAAACGAGCACAGAAGTTTAAACGACTTCCATTTTCTATCTTGGAACATATCTGACACATGACACAAGCATTGCATTCATGCCTCAAAGCTCCCATCCACGTTACATCCTTTTGTCAGAGAAGCAGCCAGACTGTGCAGCTATTGTATTTCCCCTCTTTTCCCCTCTGGGGCTTGTACAATTTCAGGCAGTGCTTAAAGAAAAAAATGTCCCCACCATCCTAAATGAAATCACTCTTTCCCTTTCAGTCTGTGATCCAGTTAACAACCCAGCTCTGCCAGAAAAAGACAGAAAGAGATAAGACAGACAGAGGGGAAGAGAAAGAGGAATAAAAGCCTGAGATGCCCTTTACTCCTCCCTCCGACTGCCAAAGACCCCCCTCCGACGATCTCCAAGCCATGTTGTGAGTTAGTAACAATCAGAACATTCACAAATGTGTCTGTGCTGCAATTTCCTTCCACTAAGATCTATGATTTGCCAAGCGCTCCCTCTGAGAGCTACCAGTAGCCAAGCCAAACCACCCCCCTCCCAACCTCTCCCCAAGCAGCGAGAACACCCCCCAACTGCTGAGAAATTGCCCCCGCCACGTCCCCTTGAAATGCGTGTGAATTCCAAATAATGTTCCACAGCCAAATAGCACTTGGCACAGAGCCCGGGGTGAAGGGCTCGAGATGGGGCTCGCTCCCACGGAGAGAAGGGAAGGAAGGAGACAATATGAAGAGTCCTGTTAGGATGAGAAGTCAGAAATACACATAAAAAAAACTGTGTAATGACATTCATGTTGGACTCAATTTTTACATTACTGCCATGGCGGAAGTAATATACTGAGGCTGAAAGAAAAGTTGTGGACGGGTGGTGGATGTAGTTAGTCCAGTGCTAATTCCCTTACCTTAACCAAGTGCCCAGAGATTATTTACTATACACAGATATGGTAGAAGGTAAGAATTGTAAAAATATTGACAGCAGATGTAACAAAACCCACCATAACTGATAATAATCTGGGGGTTTTGGAGAGTTCTCCAATATCGACATTCTTGTTATGTACGTATTAGCCATTATGTGGCTGATGTAGACAGCAGCAGATTAAAATGTATTTGTACTGTTAGAGGGATGACTGTGAAGCATGAGTGAAACAAGGTGTAAAGTAACTGCGGTGCCATGTTCAGGTCATGTCGTAAAGATTGTAATTATAAGCAGCCGATTGGGAAAATCATTCATGTCAACCTTCTAGGTGTATTGACTGATTAATGACTTTGAAGGATTTGAGGGAACCCCTTGAGGAGAAGAGGCATCAAGACCACATTAGGTGACTGGTCAGATGCAGTTTAGCTCGCTGATGCTTTCTGTTCAGAGGAAAAATTCAAATCCAGATTGTCTCCTGAACAGCAGGGAGTGAGCTCTCCAGCCAGAGAAAGCTGGACTTCCCATCATCAGATCCTTTTCCTCTTAGCTTAAGCATCACAGAGTAGCAGGGTTGGCAAACATGGGCGTATTGTCTGCACTGTGAACAGTTTACTGATGATGTAACAGGATTTCAGTGGCTTCTCTGTTTGGCAGCTTGAGCTGCCAGTGTGAACATACACAATGTACCTCTCAGGGATATTGGGGACAGTAACATCGATCAACCATTGATTAATAATTTAGTCATTAATAGCAAAACTTTATTATTTTACTGCATTTGTCAGTTTTGCATTATTACAACTTGAAAATCTTTGGGTTGTGCTATGGTGCTTGGACAAAATTGTCAATTTGCAGATGCCATTTTAGGTTTGGGAACATGGAGATATCTCTGTGTTGTAACATTTTTGAAAACACTATTTCTAAATTATTTTAATTAAAAAAGCTTTACGTGCATGACATCAAGTTCAAATAAAACAACATAGTGATACAGCAGTAATACAGCATGGTTAAAAACTTCACTGTAAAACTCTCTTAGGGAACTAATATTAGAACAGTATGTGGCGATTACAAAAGATGTGAGTAGCAGCTTCAGACTTGCAAGTTGCAAGAATGAATATGGGGAATTTCCAGTTATTTTTTTCTGAAGTAACTGCTCATTAAATGTGACCTGATCTTTGTCCATGTTATAAGCATAGACAAACACAATGTGATTAAGCTAATAACACAAACAAATAATTGTAATCTTTCATGTTTTTACTGAACACACCCATTAAACATTAAACAAGTGCTGATAGAAAAGCAAGTGAACCCTGGGATTTAATAACTGCTTGAACTTCCTTTAGCAGTAATAACCTCAAACAAGTGCATCCTGTAGCTTTGAATTACTGTAGACCTGCACAACATTCAGGAGGAATTTCGGACCATTCTTCCTTACAGAACCGCTTCAGCGAAGCCCTATTCTGAGGACATGTCTAGTGTGAATGGCTCTGTTGAGCTCATTCCATTGAGATGTAGCCTCTGACTGGGCAACTCCAAAAGAAATTCATTACAGCCAGTGGACATTCTCCCTAACATTGCCCTGCAGGTTATCTTGAGGAACTTGGGAATTTATTTTCACAATATTTTTTGTTCTGGAGAGAACATGTTTGGCACAACAAGCACTGTGCAAGTAGGTGCAAGAAGCAACACTGCGAATATCAAACTGTTTTCTAGGTTGACTTTAATGTAATTAAACCTGACTAAAACAGAATTACTGTTGGAGGATTCTAAAGGCCTACAAACCTTGATTATTACAAATCCAAAGAACAATGTTGAGGTTGCTTTATCACCTGCTTAGAGAGTTGTGGTTTCTGGAATTATGTTTGATGACAGATTTAACAGAACGTTTCTTTGTTTTGGGTGGTCTCCTTTCTTTAGACAAAAAGAACAGCCTTGGGAATTCAATAAACATGCTGTAATAAACCATCCATTGTATCCTTTATTGTTGAGGGGAATATCTTCCCTGACACAAAAGTTCCACTGTGCCGCAAAATGCATGTTTTTTCTTTATTAAAAACCCTGCAAGCGTCAGTTGTAGTTACCTTTGATAAGAAAATATTAATTTGATAAATTATTGCAGTGGATAATGCTATGACTTGCCACTGTCTTAAAAAGGCTGAAAAATTACTGACCTATTAATGCAATTTAACAGTCAAGTTGGGAATAATGTCTTTAGTGTGATTGTGTTTGTGTTTTATTGAGGTCAAAAGTAAAACAGTGAGTGGATTTATCACTGTCACATGCATTCAGTGGTGCTTTAATTTGGATGCTAAGTGCAATCCTGAGCCACATATCTTTTGTTAGAGCTTCTTGGACGGACCACACAAACTCCACTTGTGACAAATAGGAGTCATACCTTAGCTATGCAGTGGCAAGTTAAGTAGAAACAGCCACGCTGGTCTTAGAAGCTCAGCAGGGGGGACAAATTGCTCATATATCTTTAGAGCTGTGAACTTGCTCCTTGGCATAATGTATCTTTTTTTCCAAGCAAGGGAAATGTTTTTAACTCTCACACATTTCTCACACAAAAAATGACTGGTTTATCCATGAGAGCTATGCTTTTGGTGGTTTTGTTGTGCAAGAAAGTAAAAGAGAAACTGAAATTTCCTCAGATTTTCCAGAGGTTAAGGCTTTAGCTGATATGTGATTCTGAACAAAGTACTATCTTTTGAGATTTCAGTTTATTGTCATTGATTTTCTTGCATCTGGTTAACAAATGTGACTCATGTTACAGAGTAATACCACTATTTACTGAAATTGACATGGGCCTTCATGTAACCTGAATCTAATCTTAGAATCAAATCAACAGTATTACAACATGTTGTTTGTGCTCAACATTACAATAACCTTGAGCGAGCTTGCCACTGAACCAAAAAGAAAGGACAAAGACAGAACCAAAACAACTATCAGGGATGAAAGTGGGTCAAGTGGAGCTTGGGGGGATTTGTTGTCTTCGGTGTTCGCCTTACAGGCAGGGGTCAACCCTGTAGTGTGTAGCCCCAGTAAAAACCATGTGTGGCCCAGGGAGGTTCACTCCCAAAACCAGATGTGCAGCTGCTCAGGTGTCATTCACTTTATGAACTACTGTATTTCCATGTCTGACTCACTCGCAGTCAAGTATTAAATCAGTTTCTCTGCGTAAACTGTCAGTCTGCTTACGTGCCAACACTGCAAGACAAATTCCTGCATATTTGACTTGACAAATACATTGATTTATGAACCACTGAAGGACATTTTCAAATTGCTTAATATTTGTGTTCCCATCTGCTGCATTTTGAATATTTACATACACAATACTAATAACATACAATATATCCTTAGATTGTGGTGGCCAAGGGTCAAGGTCAAACTGACTTCACATTCATTGTGGGGCATTCTTGCAAACGCGACATGTAAAGAACACTTTGGTACAGCTGTCCAATTGAAGTCAATGATGAACTAATTCGTTTTTGGTTGCCAAAGGTCAAGGTTGTAGTGACCTCTCCTTCATCCAGTCCTTGTGAACTGTTATATCAGGAATACATTGAATACATTTCTTCAAATTTGCTACAACTGTTCACTTGGACTCTTGGATGAACAGTTTAGATTTTGTTGACCAATGGCCAAGGCCACGCTCACCTCATGTTCATCAAATTCTTGAGTGAATGTGATGTCTCAGGAAAGATTTGAGGGAATTTCTGATTTGAATTTCTGAACTGATTAGATTTTGGTCAAAGGTCAAGTTCACTGTGACCTCGTGCATGTCCCAATCTTGTCAATGCTATATTTCAGAAACGATAGACTTTGGTGACCAAAGGTCAAGGTCACAGTCATCTCATGTTCATCAAATTCTTGAGTGAATGTGATGTCTCAGGAAAGATTTGAGGGAATTTGTTCAAATTTGGCAGAAATTGTTACCTGGGGTCAAGAATGAACTGATTAGATTTTGGTGGTCAAAGTTTAAGTTCAGTTCATGTCTCATTCACGTCAATGCTATATCCCAGAAATGCCTGGAAGGAATCTCATTTCATCGGGCACATGCATCTGCTTGAACTCATGCATAAACTTATTAGAATATGAATCTGGACAGACCTGTAAACTGTGTTGTCACTGGTTAGTGGAGGCATACAACCACAATGCGGTAATTCTAGTTGTCTTATATTTTCTTTTGGCTTTTCACTGTAAGAATTGTTCTAACCTAAGGGTTGTTTTATATGAACTGTTCATAACATATTATAAAATAATGAAAAAATGCCCCTCAGCGTTCCATGGCCTCAGACGACATCTACCAATTGCTTGTTTTATCCTCCAGTCCAAAACCCAAGTATAGTGCATACTGCACTTTACCACTCTCATTGTGTTTCAGTCTCAGTTACACAAAGCAGAAAATAAAAGTCAGGAGAATAAAGTTCAACAGTGTACACGAGGGAATGAGGTTAACTATAGCAGGAGGTCAGTTGTGATAAAAGGCAAAGAAACAAATGATACGACAGATCTATAATGACCTGAAGCTAAAACGGTAACTGATCTGCTACAGGAATATCCAGCAGCAAATCATGAAGGATTAATAATGTGCAGACCAGGGTGGATTAGTTCTTGTAATTTAACTATGTGATAGATATGGAGTGTGTTTATTATTGGTGCCACTGTAAGCCTGAAAATGTTATGTAACTTTTGCTCAAACAGCCCCCTCTCTTCTCCTTTGTGTTTTGGTTTAATAGTCATTGTGGATGTTTACCTCCTGACTCCCATAAACCTTTGACACACATTCATGAAGCCTACAATCATCAGTGGGGGAGGGTAAGAAGTTATTTTGAAAATAGCTTGAACTACTTTCTTTGTGCATGCTTATTTTCTCTTGCCAACCATAAAGGCTTTTCAGTCTTGATCTTTTGTCAGGTCTGTGTCATATAGACTTTATGTCATTTGTGATTTGCTGTTGGATTAACATTTACAATAACTAGAATTACTGCACTGTGTATGCCTTTGCCAAACAGTGACATTGTAGTTAACACACGTCTATCCAGATTCATATTGTAATAAGTTTATGCGTGAGTCTGAGCAGATGTTTGTGCCAGATTCAATGAAATTCCTTACATGCGTTTCTGAAATATAGCATTGACAAGAATGGGACATGCATGAGGTCACAGTGAACTTGACCCTTTACCAAAATCTAATCGGTTCATTCTTGACCCCAAGTGACAATTGGTACCAAATTTTAAGAAATTCCCTCAAATCAGGAATTGGATGAACATGAGGTGACTGTGATCTTGACCTTTGACCACCACAATGTAAACGGTTCATCAATGACTCCAATTGGACAGTTGAAGAAATTCCTTCAAAGCGTTCGTCACATATTGCATTCACAAGAATGGCCTGCAAGAACTGGCTGAATGTGAATTCAGTGTGACCTTGACCTTTGACATTTGGCTACCAAAATCTAATGAGTTCATCTTTTAGTCCAAGTTGACATTTGTGCCAAATTTGAAGGGATTTCCATCCAAGCATTCCTCAGATATTACGTTCAAAAGAATTGGATAGCCGTTTGGATGGACAGCCCAAAAACATAATGCCTCTGATTCATTATCTACCATTTTTTTGTGGTGGAAGTGGTTGGCTCCAAATTGTTACACACAGGGAGTGAATCTGTGTGTGCATTTGGTGTCAAGGTTTACCATTTGCAAATTGCATTGTTTTGCTTGTTAGCCGTGGCTATCTGCTTGTTAAGAGTCCAGCTTCTTCAGACTGACAACCTTACACCAAGGATATATAGTGAGAACTGTTCTTAACAGACTACATCCATGCCCTGTAAGGGATCACATTCTTTTTCACTGAGTCATCATTGAGAGTGAGTCTTCCTCTTTCGCTTCTTTTTTTTTTTACAAGTTTTCACACTTGTAAAATATGAAATTAGCTATTATGCTACATCCAATAAAAAAAATAAAAAAAACAGCCAGCCAGCAAGAAACAGTCAGCTAGTTAAGGTTAGTCGACACCCTCTGGAATCTCGACTAATCAATTGTAGCCTCTTTATCTCATTGCAAGGAAACCGGTAATGTGATAACTAATGTGCGTTTTTTAGCTTCAGATTAACTGAAACATGCCACTGAGGAGAAGGAATTAGTTTGGATCTGGAAACCGTATTCTCATTGGGGCAATACAACAAGACTTTTATAGCTACTGAAATTTATTTTGGATTTTTGCTAAAAATTAGAGAAATAGTGTGTTTTGTTGAGCTCCAAATAAATAACACACATATAGTAATTTAGAATCTTTTAGATCATCCAGAGGATGAACTAATGTTCATGTTGCAATACCTCTAATTTTCAATTATCCTGTGAAATAAAGCAATGTTTACCTGACTGAGATGGTTAATCTATTTAGTTTTTTCCTAGCACCACCAGCAGGTTGATATTTTTGGTAAATGTGAAATGTGTCAATTGCATGGATTTCTATGAAATGTGGGGTAGATATTCATTTTCCCCTCAGACTGAACTGTAGTTAGTTTGGTTGTTCTCTGATTTGTATACTTTATGTTTAGTGTTAATTAGCAAATGTAATGCAAAAGTAAATTACCTTTTTAACCTCAACAAAAACTGACATCCAGGCAGAGGTGGAAAGTAACTAAGTACATTTACTTAAGTACAATTTTGAGGTACTTGTACTTTGCTGGAGTATTTTCATTTTATGTTACCTTTACTCCACTACACATCAGAGGAATATATTGTACTTTTACTCCACTACATTAATTTTGACATCATTAGTTACTAGTTACTTTTTGAATCTTGCTTAGCCTGGAAAGACAGTTTTATAACGTATAAAAAAGCCCTCTGTAAAGCTAGAACCACGTACTATT
>JAUMHL010000010.1:21233964-21245286 GCA_032362345.1 Sandelia bainsii
AGTTTTTCCTCTCCACCGTCGCCTAGTGCTTGCTCAAGTGGGACTGTTGGGTTTTCTATATAGTTCTGTATATATACACACTTATATTTTGCAAGGTTCTTAACCTTGCTATGTAAAGTGCCTTGAGATGAACTTTGTTATGATTTGGCGCTATACAAATAAAGATGAAATGAATTGAATTGAATTTTTGCTGTGTTTGTTCCATGTTTGTAGGTAACAGCACATTTTAGTCGTAATTTACACCTTTGAGAATTTGTCAAAGAAATCTGGATCAGACTTTTATGTTATCAACAGCATCAAAGTCTACATTGTTTAAAATACACTTACTTTTACTTGTGTACTTTAAGGAAAATTCAGTGCATGTACTTTTACTTGAGTAAAACAATTAAAGGGTGCTTCTACTACTACAGTATTTTTCTAGGCAAGTACTTGCACTTTAACTCGAGTATTGAGTGTGTGCATCCAGGTTTATTTGGATAAAGAGTAAACAACCTTTTTGATAAAATCTGAGTTATGAGGGATTTAAAAGGATTCCAATCCACTAACAGAATCTGATACAGAGTTCAGATTTGGAACACCAACCCCTATTATAAACTACTGACGGCCACAGTGAGAAGCAAAACAAAACATTTAGGAAATGTTATAGGGTATTAAATAGATCTATATTGTCCAGACATGTATTAAATAAAGATTTAAAGCGTCTTAAATGTGAATCACGTAGTGTTGCGTCAAGGTGTAGTGTGGCTCTTTGCCATGTATTGTTCAACAGCCAGATTATTTCAACATAACAACACATAACATAATCTGATCTGCTTTGAGAGGCCACAACTAGACTATTGCAGATCCCTCATGTCTATTGTTCCTTTCACATAGCTTTCTCTGTTTTCTTCATTTTTTTTCTGTTTCAAATTGCACAAGCAGATTGCCCTCCGCTCCAAGCTCTTCCCCATAGACCCCAGGCATAAATTGAGTGGAAATTTTGTGATGACGGTTAGGTGAGCTTGTATGTGTGTGTTTCTGAGTACGCACGGTTACATAACACACCTTCAGCAGGTTAGAACAGTGCAGGAATGACACCAAATATGACACCTCTAGGCTGATCCCCATCACAGAAACATACATACACTTTGGTGCCTCCCTCTTTGGCCCACAACCCCAAACACCAGCTCAACCACCTCCTCATGCCTGTTTTTAGCGCATATTGTCCATCTCTTTACCAGCTCATCTTGGAGAAGAAAAACAATTCAAGAGTTTCATAGAAACATAGCAGGGATCTCGTCTTATATTTTTGCAAGATGTCAGTTTAAAAAAATGTTTGTTCTGATGCCAACTGTAAAGTTACCATGGGCACATGTATGGCATGAGGTGGCTAATACAGTATGAGCTTGTGTACACGTTCATCAAGGTTTGATGTCTAAGGGATGGTTACACCAAACCAACCATCAGCCATTGGTGGGCATCTGCTGGTATGGTTTTTGTGGTGTGTCCCACACTGTTAGCACCCTATCAGTGGATTTTCAGCCAATTCAGCATGTTAAATCTGTGGCAGGCCTGTTGGTGAGATAGACCACTGATTGGCTGTTCACCTTAGCAAATCACTGCATGAGAGGCAAAATGGACTCCAGTGCCATTTATGACTTCTTATGAAAAGTATTCTCGATTAGAATTAAGCTATAAACTGTCTGTGTAGAGAGTTGTGAAAATAGTAAGCAAACACTGCCAAGTGCTTTGTTTACAGGGTGCATATCAGTAGGTCTTCTCCTGCTTTCCCATTTCAAATAACTACTGCTGGTATATAGGGTTATTTCTTAGTGCCACAATTTGTCCCAGACCAGGGGCAGGCAACCCTGGTTGTGGAGAGCTGCAGTCCTGATTATCTCTTCCGTGCCCACTGTTGACTACCTGAATCAGGTGTGCTCAGCCAATCAGAAGTGCAGGGAAGCTAAAATCTACAAGCTACCCCATAGTTGTCTTTTGCATATACAGTATTAATTAATATTTACTGATTTAAAAATAAATGATCAGTAATCATTTTGTCTTATGATTGACTGGTAGCAAGTGTCAAGGTTTCTACAAAATGGTGGACTCAAATGCAAGCCTGAACAAGAGAGGTTTAGGAATAAAGGAATTATTAATAAGAACACAACAGGGAAAAACAAACCAAACAGAAAGTCACTTTTTGCAGAGGGCAAAACAAGAGTACCAAACAAAAAACCAATAACACTACACAGCATGGGGAAAGTAAGCTAGAAAGAGAAACACGAGGGTCTAGACAAACATGACAAAAGCAAATCAAGAGGGGAAAACAAGACAGGGGGATATGGTAAGAGTGCGAAAAACAAAGACAAGGGCTAAACATGAAATACAGGAGAATGGAGTCCAAACCAACTTACAGAGTTTGTGGTGCAAAGAGATAAATAAGGGCTGAGACGCAAACATGAAACATGACCACAGAGGGTCTAAACAGCAAAACAACAGGCAAAGCAACAGGATGATCTGGCAATGGAAGACTGAAAGGGAGTTTTTTTTATGGTGTGAGACTTGATTAACTAGCGAGCTGCAGCTGGGAGGAACAGGTGGTGATCTTGAATATGGAGCCATGAGGTAAAACAAGAAACAATATGTACTGGGGTGAGCAGGGGACGCTGGGAGACTGAGTCCAGGCAGCACAGAGCAGGGTAAAAACAGAAACAAAATGAATCAAAGACATAAACCGTGACAAGTACAAGTAAATTGTGAAACCTCATTACTACTGTGTTCCTCCTCCTTTTGGCCTACTGGTGCATGTAGGTGCAGTTTACATCTATTAAAGCATACATTAACTATGGACGTGATAAGTAATAATCGCCATTTAATTTGGTGCTAACTTTGAAAAGGGCTTTACATTTGAAGGCCCTCTGTCAGCAGTTGTACCTATATATTTTAAGTGCTTACAGTTGCAAAATGTTGATTTGCATGGCAACTGTTGACTTGTCAAGAGTCTAGACAGAAAAATATACAAATAAATTAATTTAATGGTGTATTTGCCCCTGCTAAGAATTAAGAAATCCTGCTTTATCCAGTCTGCTGAGTGCTCTTGTGTGGAATGTGAACCATGTAAAAGCCAGTTCTATTTTTCTAACACGTATGTGGAGGCAGGGGGTTCCTTCATAGCACATCTTTCAGCAGTGGTAGCATTTTTATCCCCAGCATGTGCTTTTGTTTCATAACATGCCATCTCAAACAAAAGCAGAATTTCCTTTGCAGTGTTGATTTAGAGTATGAATATGGAAAACATATGGCAGAGTCAAAAGTCACTTTACTGCTGCTATTGTTTGTTTGGTCACATCCTTTGTGCGGGATGCACAGATGGGAATGGCTTCTATAGTGACTTCAGCAGCTGCAGAAAAGGGGCATCGGCCCCAGCTGAAGAGGTGGTAGCAACAAACACCTCAGTAAAGCTGTCTGCTAACAAGACACAGGCATTCAGCTGACAGTCTTATCCAGTGATGCTCTCAGGGAGGAGCTCAGTGTCTCAAACAAAGACATTTCATGGCTGTTAATGGACAAATTGACTGTTGCAAGAGTTGGAACTTGTGACCTCCCACATGCAGAGAAAATCCCTCTTAACATTTAAACCATCCTGACTTCTCAGTGTACACCAGAAATTCAACAGGCCTAGGAAAAGTTTTATTTGCTATTTTGAGAAAAGTAAAACAAGCTCTTAAATTGATATGAGTGTATATAAGTGAATGACATGAAGAGTATTTAGGGCTGTTTTGCCTTCTATTTTTTCTGACAAACAGTTGTTGGTTGAAAAAAATAAAAATGTATCTAAAACCTCTTATGGTGTTCCCGAGGGATCAATTATAGGACCACTACTTTTAAATTTTTATGTTACCCATGGGTGGTGTCAGCAGGAGATGCTGCGCCTTCCATAGTTATGCTGTTAATACTCAGTTTTATGTGACCGTGTCTCCTGTTGTCACCTGAGCTATTTATGCTCTTTTGAAATATGTTTTACACATCAGTGCCTTAATGTCACAGAACTACCATTCAACCAGGTTAAAACTGATATGTTAGTCATTGGTCCAAAGACTTGTCACCAAATCTGCTGTCTGTCATCTTACCAATATTCCAAGGTGTGGCCATTTCTCTTTCTGAGTAATGAACTCCTGACCAGTATTAGAAGGGGAGACCACGTTACACCAGTTTTAAAATTACTGGTTGCCTGTCCAATTCTGTGTCGATTTAAAAATTCTTTTACTTGCCTTTTAAAGCTTTTCATGGTCTTCCACTGGCCTATTTGTCTTACATGCTTACAATGCTTTAATCAGCACACCCTCTCAGCTCGTCTGGCGCTAGTCTGTTAGTTGTTCCAAAGTGCAGAACAAAAAACATATAGCGAATCATTTTTTTTGCTCCGAGAAGTTGGAAGAGTCTGCCTGAGAACCTGAGAACTACTGAAAGTATTGATGTTTTTAAATGCAAATTTAAAACCCACCTTTTTTGTATGGCTTTTGAATAAAGCCTTTTATGTGTATTATTTATTTATAGCATTCATTTACTTTTATAAATACATTTGTCAACTTTATCTTTTCTTTTATTTCCTTTATTTCCTTTCTTTTTATTTATCACTGTTTTCTGTTTTATTTGCAAATTTAAATTCAACTTGTCTTAATCATTTATTTAACAGAGTAATTAATTAAATACACTGAGAAGTCCTTAATGTGATTTCATTCTTTGCTTAGTTTTTAATTAATTCATGAATCATGAATCAATCATTATTTATCATGGACATAGGAACCATTTTCAGTGTCAGTTTAGCTTTTACTAATACTATATTATGTTTACATACAGGATGGCTAACTTAATTAACTTGATGCTTTGTAATAATTCAGTGTCATTCATTCATTTAGTTGTTAGCATCTGGAAGCCTCAACTCCACCTTCTGTCTTTTGTTTGCAGAAACAAAGTCAAATTTGTAAGACCAATGTATCATAAAAGGCCTTTGTGCTCTCTTTCCCATGTGTGCATAACTCAAAACTCAAACACTGGTATAAATGAACAATTTCTGACCCTTCTGAACCATGACCTCTGGCATGGACAAACAGCACTGGATCTTTGAAATAACAACTTCAAAGCCAATCCTCTTCACTTGAGGTGTGAATTATGTGGACCAACACCGCCCACCAGGCTTTCTCCCTCTCTTCTCCACAGCAGTGGCGACTACGGCAGGGAGCCTCTGAACAGATGTCGGCCGGCCCTAATGCTGGAGGTCAAAGTTCACTGGGCTGATAGGGGGGTCAGGGAGGGTTTGGTGGAGAGGAGAGGTTGTTGAACGAGACCATCTAACACTTCATCAGCTGGAGATAAACAAACTGTGTCCTCCTCTGTCCTCTGGTTTGAATTAGTGCTCTGGTTTGAATTATGATGGAGGTCTGCTAATTGAATTCTGCCACTATGAATAAATAACAGTTGATTTTAAGGACGTCATTTATTCACTTGTAAGACTTCACTGATTGTGTCTATGTTATCTGGCAGTATCTATTATGTTGTTGCCGTTATTAGTTCAAAACCTAGTTAAGGTCATGTTACAACATGTATTGCATATGCATTTCAAAATCATGCATCAGTGAAATAACAAATGATTAATTGATTGGAAGAGACAGCATAAAGTGATACTGAACATGCAGTAATACAGTGTTCACATTCCTCAATATTTAAGCTAATTTTAACATATGCAGGCCTTCATTGTGTGTCTGTGTGTGTGTGCTCATTTTCAGTTAAGAAACCTGTCACCTAGTGTGAATAGTATGGCTCATTCATATGTTTCTAATATTCAGAGCTCTATGTTGCAGATAAATAAGCTATATTAGGCACACACACAAACACACAAACAATACTTGATGGTAAGAGCAGGTCTTTTAATAAGATTTGCTGACAACAGACAAAATATATAATGTACAGAAGTGTTATACTTTAAATTCACCGTATACTGTATGCTGTTTCAAACAATGTCATTTCTAACTGTAAGAGACAAAACAGACAGCATGTGGATTCAGATCAGTCCTGCCTGAGATGTTAGGCCAAATAAGAATCTGGATAGTGTTCACTATCCAGGAAATTTATTTGATGAGATTTTCTTCTTTTGAGAATTTTTCTCAGTTGCTCAGTTCCTTCATGGATGCTGTATACTGTATTTGTGTCTTTGTTTGTGTTTTCAAAATACTGCCATTTTGTTTATACACTTATAATCTTTTTACAGTAGGGTCTGCTTTTATTTCTTCATATTTGAAAGCATGTAAACTATGTATGGCTGTGTATACAGTACATATATATACAGTATATGTTACCAAACTGCATGTGTTGATTTATGTGTGTTTTTGTACGTTTACCTTTCCATGTCAGCCACTGTGCTCACATGCTCACGTTTATCTGTGTTGTTTCACTCGTGCTACTAGATGACACATGTATATGTATGTTTACATTTTCCCATATTGTAACTAGCACGTGTACAATCAAGCAGTTCTCAACTACAACTGCAAGACTGACAATTTATTTGCCACTTATTTTAAATCCAGATAGCGCCCTATAAACTCTCACTTGGGTGCCGGATCCTTCTGCAGTCATCATAATCAAAACCCAGCAATTGTTCCATCCGTCTCAGAACCCCATTCAAACTAACAACATTACTATTCATCATCAGTATTCACACCTGTCCAAATCTATAATCTCATTGCCTGGAGGGAGAAGAAAAAAGAAGAGAAGTCATCGCTGTGTCACAGAGAGAGGAAGAATCCAATTCCCTCTGCTGGCGTTCCCTACATGTATGTGTCATACATCAACCAGACAAGTGAACTCCCTCTACTCCTCGCATGCAGCTCTGACCTGGCCAGCTTTGTCCTGACTCATAAAGAGAGCTAAATGAAAACCATTCCAGCCCCTCCCCCTTTTGGCTCTCTGCAACTGAAACTCATTTCCTCTGCAGAGTGCATCAGTGAGAAAAATACATAACAATCAAAGTCTGCCTGTCTACCCTCCTCTGATCATCCCAGACAAATAGTATATGTTTCTCAAAGAATTCCACGAATGTGGGAGTGGACCTGCAGATGTTGGAGAGCTGTCACTCCCTAAAATCCCCCAACCTATCCCAAACACATCCTCCACCCATTCCATATTTCCCATTTGTCTTTGTTTTGTGATATGAATGCAATGAATGCACAGCTGGGCATGTACACTTGTATGAGTATCTCCAAACACACACACACACGTTTGCATTTTAGGAGGACATTAATTTACATAATGCATTCCCTAGGTCCTTACTCTAATCCCATCCATCACAACTAAATGCCTAACCCAGCCCCAACCCTAATGTCCTCACTTCCAATGTATGAAACCTAAACTGGTTCTCACAAAGATAGACATACATTGATCTTTTTTACAGTAGTGAGCATACTAAATGACAGAATGCATTCCCTATCCCCCTATCCTAATCTTAACCATAACAAACTGTTTCCTGAACCTAAACCTAATTCTAACACTGAAACCAAGGCTTAATCCTCAGACAGCCCTTCAAAGTTGTGAGGATGGGCCAAAATGTCCTCAAAATGCAACACACACATACACACCGTTGCAAAGATGGTCACTGATCATGGATATATTCTCTCTGTCTTTGTTTGTTTTTAATCTATCTGAAAGAGGATCTGACGCACTGGCAGGTAACCTCATATCCTCTGTGCTGTGGAACTGCTACATATACACACCCAAGCACATGCACACCCACCCACAGACAGCCTCCTTATAAACAAACTATCCCATGCTCATGCCACACACCCAAACACACACACACACACAGACAGACTACTGCTACAGACCTCTACAGTATGTGCACGAACAAACCTACACATGCTGACATGTGCATGTGGACAAATAAACTCCCTCCCTTCTTGCACTTGCTGACACACATGTTGACATTCACATACAAACACTTGTGTGCGTGCACACACGCACACACAGAGCACACACACACACACAGTACTTGGATATCGCAGGGCTTGGACCCTCTGTTTTTCCATTACAGTGCCTGGCAGCAGAACAGTTCAGCACTACCAGAAACATTAGCAGCAGTGGGAGACAGAGCTGATGGCCGAGCTCATAAAAGCCTTATCCACAAATTCACCAACACACTGGGAGAGCTCACACACATCAAGTCCATTATGTTGCACAAGTTTTAGTCACGTTTCTGAAACTGTTGCAAAATAAAATAGGAATAAGGGTGATTCGAGATTGATAATATATGCAAAATGACATTTTATTGTTGCAGCCCACCTAATGTCTTTTTTAAGATAATATATTTATCTATCATGATCCATCGGATGTTTTTTTTTGACTGGAGACAGTCTCTAATAGAAGGTACCTAATGTCAAGGTTGTTCACACACAATTATTTCAGTCATTTCCATTAGATTACATTTAGCAGGTTTCATGAAGAGGGCCACTACAATTACAGTTGATGACTTGTGTGTGCTGTTAATTCAAGGGGGCTTTAATTGCGTTAATTGAGTGTCTGTGGATAGTGCCTTTCACTTAAAGCATTCAGGTTTTACATAAAATCCTTAAATTGCATTTCAATGTGTGAGAATAAGAAAGTTACAGGTAAATGTACACAGCATGTCCCTAATGTTACAATTAGTCACCTTATTACATACTGTACTAACCAAATACAAACCCCATGTCCAGAAAACAAAATCTTTTGTTGATTCATTTATCATGTTCAGCTGACCTTTGTAGCCAATGAGGAGTGAAAAGTACAGAACACTAGTAACACATGTTAACTAGTACCTTCACATACAGGGCATTGAGGCAAAGGCATTTTGACACTAAACAACATGACAAAGACAACAGAGATGTGATTTGTTATTACATAACTCTCTCTGACATTCTTGATTGGTCATTTACTAAAGCCTCCCTGAGAGCATCATTTATAGAAGCACGGCTGTGATCCAACAGGCCGGCTGTCCCCCTAATCCCCTCTCCCAGTTTGATGCTGGATCAGACCAGAAACAGTAAATGCCACTGCAGAAACTAAAGGACAGAACAGCATCAGACTATATTCATACACTGCAAGCAACAAAAGTCAGTAAGCCCATTTCAACACATTTTGGAGACAGTCATTAGCTAAGATGTGGACAACAACTGGCGAACTGTTAAATCTATGTTTTTTTTCATATGTCCTATGGGGTTTGGTTAGTAACCAATTACAGTACATGAAATGGGATTCCCAATCTTTACAACTTGTCTCTTGTGTTTCCTGTCAGACCCCAACTTATGGCTCATTCATCAGCATTCAAGCAATATACAGTAGGAGTGTTTATTGTATTTGCTGCCAGCGGCTTTTCTGCTTGTAGTTTTTTTGTTTGTACTTTTACCTTTCTGAAGCATACAGTATTCAAAGGATTCTTTGTATGACGTTATGACTGATATGTCAGGCAAATATTGGTTTTTCAGCCACACTGGTGTCATAGCTCTATGGATGACAGTTGTAACCACAATTAACCATAATTTTTAGGTAAGCCTGTATTGTGATTAAATATTTTTTCAGACACAAACACTGTTCCAACACCAACCCCAGTATCCACCCTTCAGAATCATTTCCAGGTGATCTAATTGTTTGATAGGAAGAGGGTGTGGCTTAAATTGAGGCATGCTGTATTACATAATCCACTGTCCACAGTCATAAGGCAGGTAGAGACCTAACAGACACAAACAGCCAAAATGTTGAGGTGTAACAACCGCACGATCAAACAATTAGGCAAGGAGAAGACTGAGGTGCGAAAAGCAAATTGAGAAGGAAAGATGCAATTTAACTGCAAGAAATTAGAAAAAAATGAAGCATGAAACTTCCAGGAACCTTTCAGCCTCCAATATGCAACAACTGTCAATGCTGAGGTTATGTGGCAGACACACTAACGATCAGGATACCAGTGTACTCCATGGATGCCTTGCACATAGCTTTACTATGATGTTATGATTTGATTGTATTTCTTCCACAATAAAAAAAAATAGAAAACAATGGGAAAAAAATTCCCGCTAAACACACTTACATAATAATAATGCACACAGGTTTTGGTTGGATTTCCTTGAAATTTTGTCCAAACATTCATGGCCCCACAGCATAAAGTGTAATATATTTAAGGATCACCGTGAGTTTTCATTTATGGTCATCACTGTGTTCATCACCTCAGCCACAGATATACTTTTTGTTTAGTGTTAATTAACAAATGTGGCCATCATGGGACATCTATATAGAAAATTAGATACTAAATAGATATATATTAATGACTTGGAACAATAGTTTCTAGATGTGAATATTAGCAAAAAATATCAGCTGCTCAATTAAAATAATCATCGATATCATCATTTTCATGAATAAAGTCTCTCAGATTGTTTTGAATCCTCATGAGCAGAGACTTATACTGTATCTGCGTCACTCCCCTGAATATATGCTGTTACATATGCGAGTGCCATGGTATCTAGCGCTGCCTCCGCAGACAGTGTCTCCATGGTGACCTTCGGTAATGAGTAAGCGTGCCACAGCACAATCAGCCGCTAGCTCATTAGTGCATATTTATAAACCCGACGCAGTGGCAACACATCGCATTAAACCGCCCAGGCTGGCAAAACCCCGTCCATGGCACAAGCTGAAAGAAAGGTAAGACAACGAGAGAAGCATAAAAGAGTTACAGGCCCGGTCCAAACCGGCATCCAATACTGAAGAACAGATTGCTATGGGAACAAGGTCACCGCTGTTATTAACTTGCTGGACAAACAGTGAGTAAGCAGTGGTATACAATAACATGGCAAAACATATGTGATTTTACATTTGCTAACCTTCTTTCTACTTTTTTAACTTTCATAATATTCCTTTATTATACTCTACATGTTACAGTGTTATAGTGATTTAGTCTATGTCTGTGCTTCAGTCTCCAGAGATTGAGGCCTTTCCCTCCACTAAATAAAATATATGTGGAAAAAGATTAGATTTGAACAGTCTGTGCCAAACTGCAGTGAAATAAAAAAAAATGCAAACTCTGTTACACACTCAATGTGTATTGGGTTGTTTTACATCTTTGACACTATAATTGAAATCCATGCTCTTTTAAAGGGAAATTATACACTTGTTACTCAACTACATTTACACTTCAAAGTACACTACTCACAAAAAGTTAGGGATATTTGGCTTTCGGGTGAAATTTACGTAAAATGTAAAAAGTTCACACTACAGTGATATTATATCATGAAAGTAGGGCATTTAAGTAGAAGCACGCAATGGTGATTTCCT
>JAUMHL010000010.1:21255173-21283069 GCA_032362345.1 Sandelia bainsii
CTACAGGAAGCTCAACACAAAGAAAAATGGACAAAATGGATGATTTACAGGACAGAACAGCGACGAAGAATCCAGGAAAATCTTCATTGAGATAAAGAAAACAGGAATATGGACTTTTGACTAGAGTGTAATCCCCTCATGTTGTTTTTTAAATCTTTATCTTTTTTATTTTATTGTTTATTTTTGCAACTACGGTTTAGTTTGTTCATACTGACTGTAAGAAAATTGACCAATAAAAACTAAAGCATAAAAAAAAAAAACTTTTATTAAAATTAAGTAAAACCTGGAGTCTGGGCTGTTTATTCATCAGTGTTAATCAAACCAAAAACAAAAAAATAGATTAAAGTTCTCTTCTGAGGTTTTCACAGAGCTTTAATGTTTAATATCTAATGTTGGTGAAGATAATGAAGCAGCCTGATCATCAATCAAAGAACCGAGTGGGCTGATGCTGAGGTGAGATTTTCTGATTTGCTCTTCAGTGTCCATTTGTCACTTCCTGTGCTTTGAGAAGATTTCCCCCAACACTGACCCCAGCATCACACCTGAATTCAGTTTGGTTAAAGAAGATGAATCTTTCAGCTCTCGAGGGACAGAATACTTTTCTTCTCTTGCAGAACCTTGTGATTTAGAATTTAAAGATATATTTATTTCTTTATTTTGCCTGATCTGTGAACATTTATTCTTTTATAATTCATTGACTTTATTTCATTTATTTTTTTGCTTTAGACATAATGGTGAATAGATCACTATCACACATTCCTTGAAATGATCTTTACGGCGTTTGTAACTATTTAAAATGCTCCCGACCTTAACTACCTGTAGAAGATGTATTGTGGCAATTATTATTTCTGCAGATTCTAAACCAATGTGGGAAAACTTTAGAATAGTCTTCTTAACTTTTCCTCATCTGTTTTATTCCAGGAGCCAAAACACATCTGAACTCTGGTCACAGCACCAGAACATTCTCCCATTTTCACTGTCTTCAGCTCCGCTCTGTCATCCTGCCTCCGTGTAGATAGGTTGATCCATCATGCACACACTCACATATATACAATACATTCACACACACACGCACACACACAGAGGCAGACTCGCCCACAAGAATGTCATTGTGGGGATAGCTTGATCCATCACAGATGCGCCTACACATACAGACACATAGAGGCAGACATGCTCACACATGGTGTGCATACTGAGTACACATAAAAATGTGTACACACAGTCTTGTCCACATGTATGGTAACTTTATCCAGCACTCACATCCCTATTTAGTTAATGAAACACACACACACAAACTCTCATACACACACAGACACACACACACACACAGGCACTGTCAATATTACCAAGTAATTGGACAGTATGTCAGCAGGGGGTTGTGAGTTCTGAATGATTGGCAGGTTTGTCAGAACCAAGAGATTCGTCTGCAGCCTGAATTCGCTGATCAACTCCCAAGAGGACACACTTCAGTCTGATTAACGCCCTGAAATAATCTGACGCTAATCTGACATTGAGTGTCAATATCTTAATGCTTTGTGATGTAGCTGCACAAAAACATAATACTCAAGTGTATAAATTGGAATATGTATGCATTTCACATTTACTCGGACGACGTAGTATCATGAACTGAACTCGTGTCAAAACATCAACTGGGTTTGTCAGCTTGTTTGTATAGTTCATATTTCAAGTACAACCAGCCAAGATGTATCAGACTTTAATTCATGGCATAGGCATGAAAAAGAAAAGGCTTTTAAAACCCCATAATAATATCTATATATTATCTAACTTCTACCGTGCTATAGGTCAGTGCCAGATTGTTCATCCAGGATTTTTAAAAACTTGTATTCGATGATACTACCTCTAGAGTAAATTATTCAAAATTACATATTTTCAAATACCACATTTACAACATTAGGAGACAATTATCCAGGTCTCCATGGTAACAGATCATTTAAAGCATTTGATAACAGGTGTCACTCATCGGTTTTAGAGTTTCGAATAGGATCCACAGGAGCTGGATGCAAGAACCAATGACAACAAAGTTTGTTGTGGTTCTCCAGCCTGGTTCTGTTCAATTCAGATTTGGCAAGGAGTCTCCACATCCACTTTGTGGATCTGATCCAAAAGAAACCCACTGAAAACTACCTGAAACTGACAACTGTTTTTTGAGGCCAATTTGACTTTTGACCCAAGAATTTTGACCCAAATTCCAAGATAGTGAAATCATTGGAACGTGTGACCTGACTGACAGGTGTTTGTTCACCAGGTGTGTCCTTGAGACTAATTGTTCACATAACTCTAAATGACTTCTTACCAGCTTTACCAGTGAGCCTGCTTTTTCGCCACAGCGGATTATGGCCCGCACATTTGTCTGGCACAGGTTTTATGCCTGATGCCCTTCCTGATGCCCATCAGCAAAATTTGAGAAAACTTTGCTAATGGTGATGTCACAATGCACCATTCAAGGATGACTTCATGAGCAGATGTACAGAGGCCATATAACAGGTTGCCAACCACTAATTTGATTCCCCTTCATTCATTTTCAGAATTAACTCAACCCTCATACTCTTCCAGCGTGTGAGCTGCGTATACTTGTTCTGTTTGTAGGCACATATGAGATGCCCACGTTATGGCACCTATGCAAACACGTCATGATGCAGTTATACCATAAATATTGCAGCATGACAAATTCTTATCGTAGGGAGGAATTATAATGGATGATATGATATGATATGGCACAGCCTTAGACCTGAGGATAATTACACCTAATCCTAAATGCCGCTGAACTGAAGAGACCTAAATTAAAGCACCATAATGTTGGCAGCAGAAAAGGGCCGTACCTAAATCAATTTAAACTTGAAGAACTTGAACTCAGCCTGACCTGCTTTGCAAATTAGGTCTTGGTTGGGAGCAAATGGACCCATGAAACCCTCTAGCATCAACATATTCTGTGTAACTAATATTCCTTGTCCACTGAACAATTATTTCTAAGACCAAGAGAAGTGTAAGGCTGTTTTTTCACTTCCAAATTCTTTTCTCTTAATTTGGAAGCATTGAAGTGTCCAGAAGGAAATTCTGCCAGAGACCAGATATAGAGAGGAAGTTGCTAGGCCTACTACTTTCCAAAGGCTCGATTCTCTTCACCTACTCTGTTCGCACAAGGCTGCTCACCAACTCTTTAAATGCTCCCCCAATGCATAAAAAAACACCGATTTCACTTTTCATTTTCAGCAATTTTCTGTGGCTTTGCAGCAATATTGATATAAAAAGACTGCGGGCTCCTGATTTTGGGCTGGATTGGTAAGTACGCAGCTGTAGTGCAACAGGGAGTTCAGTGTTCAACCTCCAAAAAATAAAATAAAATAAAACAAAATACAAGGTCCTTTTACCACGGCAGCACAGCAGAGTGGGACAGAGTGGCAGATGTGCCGTTTAAATGTCTCTTCAAGCGTTGAATGTGTGTGTGACAGAATTCAGCCTGGAAAATTTTTAACCTCATGTAAGTTTGTGTTGGTCGGCTGTCTAAACTGACGCCCCTGCCATGATCAATAACAATTTGTTCACATGATTTGTAAGAATACAGCGTTGTGAAGGTGAGTACTCACTGAGAATGTTGATGTGGAGTCAGTGGTTGGTCCAGCGCTTTAGTGCGGCATGTAGCCCACATGAATGCAGGATACACTGAGTACGGAGTACTAGTGCTACAGTACTTCTTTCGTTTGATAGATTAGTTTTGTGTCATTTCTGCTCCACTAGATAGTACACAGAGCTGCAAGATGACAAATCAGAAGAGGATGATGATGGAAGTGGTGGAAAATGCACAGATCTTGTGCATCATTATCTCATTAAATGAAAACATGCTAGGAATACATTTCACACATGCAAATTTAACTCATTTGCACAGTGTTTCCACTTGTTAAATGGTTTAATCTGTTTTAACTAATCATAATATTAACATAAGTATCCTTTGACCATATTTGTATATAGGAAAAAATCATGAATGTAGTTGAGAAACTCGTTCCTAGTCTAATAGATGCAAGGCAATAAATCCCAAAACACCTGTTTGTGAGCTGTAAAATTTAATTCCAGGTCCACTTCCTGCCAGTGCTTCACACTTGCGGTTTTTTTTGCTGTCAACAGACTCTGTGCCAAATTCCCCACAGTCGGAAGTCAGCAGTGCCTCGATCAAAACAGATTAACCTTTAAGAATACTGTGCCATATAGATGCCATATGAAGTGAATTTGAAATTAGCTGCATATTAGTTTTATGGGGACATTTTAAATGGAAGTTCATAACACCTATTTGCATTGCTAATTAGATCAGATGAAGCTTTTGGTTGTGTAGCCTGTTTTAGCACTTGCTACACAAGTTACTTTATCAAAGACCCATAACTGTGATATTATTATTATTTTTACACTTTGAAGTCAGTCTGATCTGAAATAATGATTAGGCTCACGCTCAAGTTGCAGTTTGTTGTTTGAATAAGTTCCTCATATCAGTCTGCTTTGCTGATAAGATGAAACAAATCAGATCTATAGCTTTTCAGAAGTGATATTTTCAAATCAAGATAGTTTACTGCATCAGATACTGTATGTTGATCAAAGTCTCTGTCTGTGAAATGAGTCTGAATATGCAAGTGTGCCGGGAGTGCATTTGAAACAACTGAATTCCTTCCTTGCTTGATACTAACAAGAGAATGGGATTTGTGCTCAAGTAGATTTTACAGACATGGGACACAGTAAGCAGCGGTGATTGTGACTGGTGTTTCCAGCGCAGAGACAAATGTATTTCTATGTTTCATTCTCTTTCCTCGCTACTTGAATATTGCCGGGACCAATGAAAGCCATCGCTGTGATGACCTCCTCGTTATTTCTGAAGTGTATTGTTCAATTTCCTCTGTGGCCCGAGCCAGCAGGAGGAATTTCCTATGTCCTCCTGTAGTGGAGGGGTGGCGAAGGTGCCCACTGGGTTATTTGTTCCACTGTGTACAAAGAAAGCCATGGGTGGTGAGAGTGATGAGAGTATGCTGACAAAAATTATATCTCTCTGAGTGAGGAGTGCTCCTGGAAAATATTATAGACAACAAAGATTAACTTAGTTTCAAAATATTCACATACTTGTACTTGTGTTCATCTACAGACGCCACCACCACATAAACACAAGGAACTGACGGAAAATAACATTATATCAGTACAAGACAAACAAAAGATGCCCCAGATATTGCCTACACATGCAAGAGAGAGTCAAATTCACTTAAATGTCTTAAAAAATATAAGTTTAGTCGCAGTCTGTAATTAGATTAAGTTCAAAATCAGGTTTCATTCTCATAAACTCACCCATATTATATATGGATATAGTTTTTATTAATAATCGTAGAATGGCTTAAATTTGTTTTGTTTTTCTTAAATTAGGTTTTAGTTATATTTAAAGCTATACTTAAAACAACCTTTTGTGTGGCCCTTCTAGATAAATCTTAAGCCATGTTTACGCCTCCTTTTCAGAGGCAGATGAAGTTCACTGTAAAACTGTTAGTCATAAGAAGCGTGACCTCAGTAAATTCAGCAGAATACATAATCATCATCCGTTAGCGTGTCTTGGCGAGACGCACAGAGCAGGCACACTATGAATGCCATGCAAACTACGACTCCAGACTGAGGGGACTGTTTGATATATACCACATGTGTCACCAGAGTTTTAATAAATCTGGTCCTGTTTCTCACTCTTTATCTGTCTGCAGATGTCAGATTTGCTGCCCTTGTCTAAACCAATGCCAGAATTTGATTTGGACACACGAGGAAAATCATCCCACTTATTCAGGTTGGATGGAAACAAACCAGTGCCCATCTTCCAAAGTGCACTTTAAGAAACAGATCTGAAGCCTCAGTGACTTGTTCTGACTGACATTTTTTTTGAGAAGGTGTGGGTGAAAACTGTGCACATTCTGCAGGCTGTGTCACTTGGGGCCCGGACTCCTCTCATCACAGCTGTTCCACGCCCACATACAGACACGGAGCAGGGAATGTAAAGGGTTCAACCCAGCTACACTGCGAGCAAACTTTGGCAAACTTCTCAGCCATGTGTCGCTGCAACCAGAGAGGATCATCTGTGATTGAGAGCATTTCATAACTCTCTCTCTCATGGTTTGTAGTGTTCCACAGAAATACCAGATGATGGGTGGATTTTGCCTGTTTGACACCAAAAAACCTACTGTAATATTTTGGATGCTACATGCACAAGTACAACATTTGAGTACATTATATAATCCATACTAGTTTTTACAAGGTTCTTTAAATATAATGCTATCTAAAAAAAACAAGACAAGTATGTGGGATGATTCTGGAAAAACATTTCATTGATCTCCACTGCAACATGACCAGAACAGGACACAAGATATTAGAAAATACATATTTTGAATAAAATAAAAAACAGCACATATTCCAGCAATAGCCCTGATCAATGCTAACAGCTGACCTGATTAGCTACCTCTTTTGGACATTTTTTTCAGGCAATAATGTGCAATGAACATTCTTTATTTATCATTTATACCTTTTTTGCACAAAACTATATATTTTCACCCACTTTAAAGTTTACTGTGTTGTGTTTAGTTGTGTTTAGTGCCGACGTGGGACAGTATTCCAATTTGGTGGTACTATTGTACTAAGTATGACAAATAAAGAGTCATCTTATCTTATACTGTATATTATGGATGATATTAATCTTTAATGCGAAATAGTAACTAAATTATGTAATAAGAACAACAATAAGCTAAAGTTGAAAAGTAAAATTAACAATATTTTTGTGTCTTATTTTGGTGGGTAGCATACTGTTGGAATAACAAGCTCAAATCTGAAGGCCCCTGAAGCTGATGTCAAAATCCTGTATTCCGTAGAGATTATGACAGACAGAATTGTCTGTCCTACGTGGGGCAACCTCACAATTACTGTCAAAAACACAATACATACACTGGATTTGTGATTGAGATAAACTGTACAGGTGGCTTAGTAGGCAACTAATCATTATATCATTCATTTTATCTTCAGAACCTCTTTGCACAGGCCATTCATGTTCAGCTCAAAGTACTGAGTCAGTAAGTACGACCAATCAGCTGGCATTGTGCTCCCTGTGCGCCTCCCTGGCGCGGCAAGCTGCCTCATTAGTGGGAGCAACAGAGGTCTGTGGTAGTTTAAAATGAGTTGGCGTACTGTTGCCATTAGACTGGCATGTCTCTCTGAAGATAGCAGTGTGCTGCTTAATGCTGCTGCTGTGGAAAAGACAAGTAACTGCAAATGTGATGTATTTTTTCTTGTTTTACAAATTCAGCTGGCGCCGTTTTATTCCATGTGGCTTAAAAGGCTTACCTCAAGGGCTGACATCTAGCATGTTGTCTCAGTTAAACCCACCATGGATTTTACAGACAACCACAATATAGTAGGCAGCTAAATATCAAATATTAAATATTTATTGGGGCTGATTGGAAATGAATATCTCAATTTCACACCAAAATGCGGTTAATAGGGATAAACAAGTTTCTGTGCTATTTCAACCCTTTTGCTGCTTTGCAACCGTTTTCCACTGGCTAATATGTTATGCAGAAAATATATTGGGGGCCAAAATTGTGTTTACTATTGCAATGTTTTTTTAATAATAATAAAAACCATCCAAAGCCATTGCGTGTATACATATATATATATATATATATATATATATATATGTATACACGCACACACACCTCTCCAGTCCCCCCTAGTGTCAGTGCTGCCTCAATGAGACTCTCTGATGTGAAGACTGTGCAGGTTAAGTGGAGCTCAGAGGGAGAGCCCAGCTGTGATGAGGGACTGCGAATAAGTCACCAGTCTTAGGGCGGGTCGGCACTACAGGAAGCCTTGATAGGAGATGCAGCAAGAGGGGCTCTGCTCGTCGACCGTGGGGGAAAATTGGATGTGAGGAGAGAGGAATGTTTTGGCTGGCCTTTCTGATATGAGAAGAAAACCATATTGTCTTGTTTTAAACAAGCTGAGCACTGAGTGCACAGGGTGACATTTTTCTCAGAAATATTAAAACGTCTCAACATTTACATAGTGAACTATATACTAAACTTTAATTTTATGGACAACATGTGTGTTTCTTCCAAATAAATCAGATCATCCAGTAGACTAAGTTGTAACAGAGCAGAGCAGGTCTTTTTGTCTTAGAACTGGCTGCTTGTCCGCTGCTCACTGATTCAATTAAGAAAGATGCTGCCTCAGCATACTGTAGTCTTTGTTATTATCATAACCTTTATTTAATCAGGTAATACCGCTCAGCTTGAGAGTGAGACCAGCAGGGATGCAAACAGCATTGTAAGTAATCACAAACCTGTCTATATGCAGTAGGTTATAAGGTACATACTAGGTACATTAAAAGCTCAAATCATCCAATGGGATTGCATCTTCAGAGTTTTAAAGATTTTGTGCTTTGCTCCATTTACGGTAAAAAAAAAAAAAAAAAGTGTTAAAGATATTGCAGAGCAATCTGTCCTCTTCCAGTTTTCAATACAGAAACAGGAAGTAGTAATGTGCCCTTTCTGCAGCATTATTGAAATGCAAGAGTTTAGAACTTTGGGTGTAGCACACCTGACTTTTATGCATGAGACCAAAGTTTGAGTCCTGCAACATAATTTGAGTCGAAGTCCTTCTTTTCATTAACCACAATCACTATCGTGCCCTAACCTGGAAACCACAGTGCTGTGGCTAGGTTGGTTCCCAAATGTTGCATATTGTAGCTTTGCAGTGTAGTGTTTTAGCTGCCTAACCTCAGTCTTATCCATAATTCCTGCACCAAAGCCACATTTCCTTTATTAACCTAAACCAATATAGTTGTATAGAAACTGTAGAAATTAGAATTTTAAAATGATTGGCAATGACAATAATCCAGGGTTTTGTTCACTATTGACATTTGTTCTTTGACACTCATTGGTTCTGGTTTTCACAGCATTGTTTTTCTGACTTAGTCACTTCTTTACTATGTCCATTGTTCAAAACTTAAAGTACAAGATCAGTTTTGCTCCATCACAGCCTCATTATCCTCATAATGGCATTGGTTTCAATATATTTTCAGAGGAAGCAAATCTGTCATCTTTTGTTTCTGTGGACCCATCAGCCAATCACAGTGAAGGCCAAACAGCCTGAGACTCAGTGGTATTCAGAGATAGTTATGGTCGACCAGATAGAGGAGGCAAACTTTTCCTCCATCAAATGCTCCTGACACAGGCTGCCTCTCTTTGTGCAAATGATTCATATCCAGTTAATTCCTGTAGCACTGGATCAAGATTCATTTCCCTGCAGACTGATAGCACAAAGAATGAGTTCAGACCAAAGCTGAGAGGCGTGACTGTCTGAGCTTTGTATTTGAACAGCAAACAGCACAGCAGGGGACACAATTTCCAGCCTGCAGGCAAGGAGGCTAATCTCCCAATTAGCTATAAAATGTGCTCATTATAACAGCAAAGGCAAATGTCCTGGAATAATAAAAAAAAAACAAAAAAACAAAAGATTCCTTTCTCATACATATTCTTCGAGGCAGCCAACATTACAATGTACAACCAGAGACTGTAAGTAACTGTTTGCAGTCAGCATAAGCACTGACTCATGGGTTGTGTATCGTTTTACAGGCCTCACTTGGCTCCTGTGGTGCTGCATATTATACTTGAGTGGGTAGTTTGATTCTTAGAAATTAACTAAAATCACTCTTGCCCACTTCAGCATGCTAAAACCATCCACTGTGAAAAAACATTGGTGCGTCACATGAAGCATGAGCGTTGAAATGGCAGCTTTTATTTCTCTAATTGGTAAGTTTATTATTACCCCAGAGAACACACGGAAGAGTAATGATGTACTTTACAATACCCTCATTTCACTGTGTTAACCCTTGTATTAATTGCTGGAAATCCATTTGCACCATTCTATGTTAATGCTCAGTTACTGTAGTGTGACCAACTGAGGAATCCATATCCATTTTCACACATTATTTTTAACACTGATCAGTAATGTTGGACACAAGAAAGAAATTCCACAGGTTTATAATGACACAGAAAAAATAAAACCACCATAAACACAAGAAAAGCTTAACAGTTGAGAATTGCCCTGCAAATAAAGATAGACTGTTCATTTTCATTTTCTTTAGTTTAGCATCTGATCATGCATTTTTGTAATTTCATCATTGTTCCCAGTAGACGAGTACCCTCTCATTTGCATTTCTGGAGCTTTCCCATTTTTGTCATTTTCTTTTTTAGTGTTTCTTTCAGAATCTGAAGGTGTTGTATTATCAAGACATTCTGTTCTTCTTCATTCTATCTTGACAACACAGTGTAGTGTGTTTTGTAGTATCTTCTAGGGTAAGTCTCTACAAACTTCTCATACCTGATTATGTGTTCTATGGGGTTGAAGTCTGGTTGGACCACTCAATGACAGAGACTGGTCCTGAAGCCACTCCAGTGTTGTCTTGGCTTGTCTTGGATTGTGGTAACGCTGAAAAGTTACGTCACCCCATTTTCAAGTCTTGTGCACTCTGGGTATTTGGCTGCATTAATTGTTCTCCCTAATCTGAGCAGTTTTCCTTTCCCTGCTGCTGTGATGATCCCCCATTCCTCCCATAGCATGATGCTGCCATCACCAAGGTTTACCATAATGATAGCACCTGTCAGATGATGAGAAGCACCTTTGTCTTCATGCTCACAGAGTCCTTTAGATGCTGTTTGGCAAACTCCAAATAATAAAGGCCTGATTGATGAAGTATAACTGACATGTTCGTCTTTTTGCCAGGTTCTCCCAACTCTGCAGAAGCCTTATGATGCTCTATTAGAGTGACTTCTGGATTCCTGGTCATTTCTCTGATCAAGGACCTTCTAGTCTGGTTAGTCCTGTTGTCCTGGTGGTTCCAGACTCATTACATTTCACACTTATCAGGGCCACTGTGCTGTGAACACTTAAAACTTCTTATACCATTGTTGTGATCTATTTCCCACCACAATATACTATTGTGGAGGGGTATAGTGAGTCCCTTGGACGTCATGGCTTGGTTTTTGTCCTGACATGCAGTGTGAATTGTGGGGCCTTATATATACTGCCTTTCTAAACTATGTTTAATCCAATTCAAGTTCTAGACTCAACTCAAGAAAAAGGAACGCAAACAGGATACAACTGGCTAAAATTTGGACTGCCATAGCATTTAATTTATAAAATTGTTTTCATTTTGTTGTTATAGATTATAGTGTAAACTGATAAGCAAAATTTGCATTTTCCCCATTTAAAATACATTTAACAGTAAAATTTACAAAAAGTAAAGATGTCTCAATACTCTCTGATATAACAATATATTCCTCTGTTACGAACAAATGTCAGTGATCTAAATGTTCTTCCTTTGGTACAATGACCATAACAACAAAAAGAAGAATGCTGTGCTCATTATGTTGACATTTCAACTAAAAGTCAAATGTTTTTGTAAAGACATTTTAACAATCAGGTTAATCACAGAGTATCTCACGGGGCAACGAGGACACAAGTAGAGATAAAACCAAGGGGAAACAAACATCAGGATACAAGTCTGGACAATGAAGAGATGCACATAAATCCTGGACTAGATTTGATTAATAGGAAAAGGACAAATGCAATTTTGTGCTCTGTTTTAAATATAGCATTTCCCTGTCTGTTCAAATCATGTCATTGTTAGGAAGTATATGCTTACAAAAGAAGGGCAACTCCACATGTAGTATGCCAGATTTACAACATTCTATGTTGTCATTTGATTGTTCATCTCTGTACACACACCTATTGCACATCTGTCCATCCTAGGAGAAAGAAGTTGTGTTTATTGTTATATCTCAGATTTGGAGTTAATCACAGTTTAGATTTCCTGAATAGTAAATTGCTGGGACACTAAAATTTAACGGGGGGAGGGGGATAATGTTGCTGTGTTTTGAGCTGTTTTGAGCTGCACAATAACAGTAACAGCAATTCTAATACTTGTGCCAAATGACCACACTGTGCAACACACTGTAAAATAGCTTGAACAAAAACACAAAACATGCTGAATTATCTATCTGGGCTGGAGAAACAGTAGCATAGTGAACACATCAAAAGCATGTTTGTACATTGGTCACATCTGTACTGATTGATGCCATATTGACATGAGCTTAATTGGCCCTCTGTTAATTGCCATACAGCTGTTGTTTCATAAAACACATTTACACTAGTCTAGATTCCAGGTCTCATGAATTTCTGGCAGAACTTTTGCTTTCCCAATTCATGGTGCCTGGCATGTCTTTGCTGATGTTAAAGCTGTTGCCCCAACAGATTGGTTTGTGGTAAACCAGACACAGCAACACAAATCAAACCAAAAACCAAAAAGGGCATCACCATTTTGCTGCCAGGATTCAATCAGTCTTGGACTTATGCATTCTACAAGCTTCCAAGAACAGTGCTGTGAAGCAATTTTGGCTTAAGAGTGACCCCTCTGATTCTCTGTTGAGCTTAGTGAATCACTGTATAGAAAGAGAAAAAGACCTCATTGCCATTGTCATAGGTCTTCTTCTGCTGTTCCATTTTGAATAACAAATACAGATTCTGAAAAAATGTGGAACTAGAGCAGCGACCATGGCACAGTTGGTAGGCCAGTCAACAGTAGTCTATGAAACCCAGGATTAGTGTTTCACTTCACAGTTCCCTGGACAACACACTGAACCCTGAAGCCTTGGCACCTCAAAGCGGCAGCCTGTACACAAGAATTTTCCCAAAGGGATCAATAACATATCAATTATTATTATTATTAAAGTAACTGGCATCTACTAATCAGCATTCCATAATTAAGGGGAAAAAAAAATTGCATGGGCAAAATTAAACCTAATATTTTGCAGCACTCCCTTTTGGGGCAGTCAGTGTTTTTTGTAGCTCTTAAGAAGACTTGTTCAACTCTGAGGTGGTAGTTTGGACCCTTCTGTTGACAAAAAAATGAGAACAATGTCAAACACAGAGATGAGTGGTTAATAGAAAGAAAAGGCACCTTGTCACATTCATTTAAGATGTTCCCCTATCTGTTGTGATCCTGCTTCGGGCAGCTCACAGTCAATTTGCTGTCAGGGTAATGAAAAGCAAAGATTGCCACTGACTAGAAACCTGCAGATAAGTTAACCCTATAGGCGCAACTAACCAGGTGAATGGGAAAAAAGTAATTTTGTCCTTTGTTACAGTCACCTCGGGCAGCTTTCATAGCTGGACTGACAACAGTTTACCTTCCTGCGTCTGACACGTTTGACATTACCCTGCACATTCCAAATCTGATTTTGCAATACTGCCATGACAAGCAAGTTTCCTCCAGAGTATCGGTGACAGAGTGTCCAAAACCTTGTCACTGTGCCTGCCCTGTAATAAGTGTTTCTGACAGGCACTTTGTGCTGCTGAATAGCTTGTCTGTTTGACTAATGTTACAGCGTTTGCCATGTTAAACCAGCTGCCAGCACTGCATTTCTCAAATCACCTATTCAGGTGTGCCTGAAGAGCTCATTGTTAGCATTTCTTGGCATGTGAAGCAATGACTGAATGTGTGGGTATGTACACATGTTCAGTGGCGGTAGTTTCATTCATGGAAGAAACATTTACTTTAAGTAATGAAAATTTCATCATCAATCAATTTTTACCAACACCAATATAGTGGTATGATATGGTCTAGACAGAGGTGGGTAGAGTAGCCAAAAATTGAACTCAAGTAAGAGTAGCGTTACTTCAGAATAATATTACTCAAGTAGAAGTAAAAAGTAGTCTTACAAAAAATTACTCAAGAGTAAAAAAGTATTTGGTGAAAAGACTACTCAAGTAGTCAGTAACTGTTTGATCGTAATGTCTGATTTATTTTTTTAGAAATTATGTAATCAGACAGACAAAAATATAAATAATGTGCAAATTCTGGTATTTCTGAATTATAAAATAAATAAATGAGTAAAAATTAAAAAAAACATCTTTACAAAATTACAAATTAAGACACAAGAAACACAATTTTCTAATTTCAGTTTCTCACAACAGGTAGGTAACATATGTATGTTTGAACTGTGCCATTACTCATGTGTTTTTTTCATTCTCTGTCTGCTACGTAGACTACATGTTAAGATATTTGGAAGTTTAGTCCTGGCAAGTGGATTCCTTTGTTAGGTTGAAACGTGTCACTACTCGTCCAAGTAGCTTTAACCTACCAAAAAAGAAGTCCAGTTGCCATAAGTTTGAATTATTGTGAAATATTGACTATAATTTCATTTGACATGTGTGAACTAGATTTTAATGTCTGATCTGAATTCATACAAACATTTCACAAGGCCTGCTTTGACAGTGAGATCACTATTTTGGACTTACCCTTTGTTTAAAAGAACATTTTTAACAATACAGAAAAACTCAATAAAAATTTGTGAAAAACCTTTCAAGCAGTGTAAATGACATCAATACACTGTGTGAGCAATGTGTAACTTGATAATTCAGGTGATCGCTTTTATTTTGGAATTTGCTTTTAAAATGCAAGTTTTATTTTGAAAGAACGGCAACAATCGCGGTACATGGAAATTGGCGCTAAAAAGTAAACAAGGGAGAAACGGTGAAGGAGATATAAACAAGTTAAGTTAGCCAAAACTCTTATGATTTGAATACGGTTCTACGTGGTTTTAATTTGTGCTCTCGTCCTTTATTTGCTTTCTTGTAGCTCTTACATCGGTTGGTTGGTTGGTTTGTTTGCAATGATAAAAATAAAAGTAACGAGTCGAGTGTTGTCAAATGTAGCGGAGTAAGAAGCGTTTCTTCTTCACAAAACTACTCAAGTAAAAGTAAAAAGTATGGTGCAGTAAAACTACTCTTAGAAGTACATTTTTTTCAAAAAGTTACTTAAGTAAATGTAACTCGTTACTACCCACCTCTGGGTGTAGATGACCCCAACAGCATGTTACTGATCACAAAACTACTGGCTCTCTGTTCCAACACATTGCTAGAAAACAAAACTCTCAACTCCCTTTTATACTGAGTTCAACTGCTGGCAATTTGACTGGCCACTGCAGGTGCAGGTGTGTTTCATTTCATTTGCACCTTTTAGCTTAGTAAAATGTCTTTTGAGTTCATTCCCTTTGAGGCCATTGATACATACACATGGGTAAAGTCTCCTGCCAAACCACATTACCCAAGCACAAATGAGATGAGTCTGATGTATTGTTAACAAATCAAATATACTGGACAAGATGAACTTTAAATGTTTCTTTCAGTAGCCATAGAACTATTAATGATGCCTTATTTCAGCCAAACCACCAGCAAAATGTTCTGACGTCTCATCACAGTTTCCAAATCCGCTGTCATAAAACCTGTCATCAACTGGCTGCAAAGGTCATGTGTTTTAAGGAGATAATTGATGAGTGAGGTGGATGTGGTGGCTTGTTTAAATTCCAGACATGTGGAAAAGGGAAAAAGGCACGGCAGAAAAGTTTGGAATTTTTTACTTATACCCTTGAAAGTTTTTTCCCCCTTGTTTCTTTAGGGAGGAGATACTTTTCTCACTCCCTAGGGGTATCTTTTTATCCCATTTGCACAAACTGTAAATATTTTATGGTGTTAAATATTTATCATTTTATATGTGCAGATTTATAATTAAACAAAGCTTAAAAGAGAGGGAGGGAGAGTATTGTCATCCTTTTGAACTTTAACTGGTGTGTGTGCGCATGTGTGTGCGTGTGCATGTAAGTACATATTCAAGATTCAAAGCTTTGCGGATGCCTGCATACTGCATACATTTATGCATATTACTTATGTATATAATGTATGTGGTTATACACAAGTGTGAGTGCATGTGTGTGTGCATAGTAGTGACATCTACACCCATATGCCTGAGGACTTGCTGCAACACCAATCCAAACTGCTGGGACGTTGGACATGACTTCTGACCCTGTCTGACAGCTGCTTCAGTTGTCTGGGAAGCGTTGACCCCATCAGGTAAAAACCTGCAACCAAATCTTCCCAGCACAGCTGTGGTCTTAAAACCTCAGACAGACAAACAACAAGGGTCAGAGTCACAAACCAGACCGAAAACATGTTGTTTAAAACAAGTCAGTTAGTGTGTCTGTGTTAGATTATGGAGATACTGAGCATTGATTTCTGTTCAAGGCCCTTTCTTCTTCGTTCCACTGCCCTGTATTTTACTACAGAAGGTGACTGTCATTTATGTTTCAACAAGAAAAATGTGCTTATTTTTAGGGACTTCATTGATTATTTATCACTGTTTTCAGTTGAATAACAACTTGGTCTGAAAACGTACAGTGTGTACGGTGTTAGATTTTCATGAATTGCATCCGTGGAAAACTGGCCCGAACCTGACACGCTTCCAATGGGGATCGAAGCAAAGCTGAACTTGACCTGACTTGTCGGAAGCTTGATGATCTATCAGTTATTTAGAACAATTAACAAGCAGCCACAGTGGAAAAATCAGCAATATAAAGATTATATGAAGTCATAGAAACTAAAGCAATACATCTGGTTCAAAGACATATGTATAGACTATAAATAATTCAAAGTAATATTCCCACCTCGTGCACAGTAAAATAATTATGTAGCCTATGGTTGATAAAAGAAAGAACATATTTAATATAGCATAGCTTACATTTTAAAGACGACTGGTTTCCTTAAGTGTAACATTTATTTAAAAAAAAGACTACAGTTGTTTTAGTCAAATTAATAGTGACATCTTGGACTATTTACCAAAAACACGTGGTTCATGTTGAGTTGTGTCAGATTGTATTAGCACTGGCAGCAGTGGAAAATACACTGAATCCAGTTGTGCTGATTTCTTTCACAAACAGTATTCTGACAGCTGGTCCTCCTCTTTTTCCCTGGGACAGATCTTACTTAATCTACACCGTTAAGCAAATCGATTTTACTCCAAAACCATCTCAAAAGCTCAACATGTCAAACCCGAGAGGTTACTAGAGGCTTTTTAGTGACCGCTCTACCTTTATGTGCACATTTATGTTTAGATCCACTTGGTCAAATTTCGGAGGCAAATCTGCTTCAGTTTGTTATGTAAGATCAACAATACGTACGTACACTACAGTTTTTTTCTCTCTCTGTCTCTCATGGTTACAGAAATTTATTGGTTGAATTTGTGAGAGCAGAACAGCTGGTTTGTGTTCTGCTCTGGTGTCAGGCCCACTCTCGCAGGATTGCGTATGTGGGTGTAAATCTTGGAGGGGTTGTACTGTCTTAGTCTTGTATGACCTACTAAGGGCGGTGGGATGGGCTTGGAGAGCTCCATCCAGCAGCCAGAGACTGGAAACAGATGGGGTGAAGAGCCAGGACTCAGTCTGCAGGGATTCATTTTATTCTATTTTAGTTTTCTCATGCCAAATCGGCTGTGTTTTCCTGCTCTGGTTGTTTTCTCAGTAAGACTTGATTTGATTTGACTCCTGTCTTCTCTTCTACTCTCTTGCCTCTTCAATATTTTCCTCTCCTCCTTTCCACCTCAGTTCCCTCCTTCTTTGCTTTCTTTCCACTGTCTTTCGGTTCTTTCCTTTAAACTATCCATCTCTTCTTCCTGCTCCCTTCTTCGTCTCATCTCATCTCATCTCATCTTTCTTTTCATTTCCTCAGTTCTCATGCCCTCCTCTCACGTCTGTCTTCTTCCTGATTTTTCTCCTTTCACTTTTTTCACATTACTACCCTCTTTCCTCTCACCTGTACTTACATTTTGTTCCATCTTCTTCATTCATGCTGGTTCTTCAATTTCTCCTTTCTCTCATTGTCCCTCGTCTCAGCTCCCTTCACTATCTCCATCTTTTCTCCTCTTTTCCTCTCATCTGTTCACAACAAGCCTCACTGTAATGCCTCCCTTCCCCTCTCCTTCTCTCTCCATCCTCTCATAACAGCTCATGGAATGACAGGATAACATATGAAGCCAATCATCCCTGAAAGCGGCTCTGAAGTTTTCTATTTTTCTGCTCCCACCAGGATTCTTTTTTCATGCCTCCAACAACTTCTTTATGTTTTTCTTTCTCAGTTCTGCTTATTATGAACAAGTCATGTGCAAATGTTTCAGTGAGCACAACTGAAAGCAGAGATGCAAGTATAGAAAAGAGAGACAGTAAAGCTATGACCTCCAATGATAATAACATTCAACTAAACTAAAATTAAATAAGCAATGGCAATTTAAAATGTAAAAGAGTCAAATGTCTTACTGTAGTTTTATTATTACATGTACTTACATTATATACCTAAGTTATACCACTGTTGTTGTCCACGACATTACTATAAAAAAACACCAATAAGCCAACACATGCTCTGAACTGTCCCTACCCTCAGATACGACCCATATGACTGGCAGATATGTGGAAATAGCAACAAAAATTAGGTTAAGGTTGTGTAACATCTGCACAGCTACTTGGTTAGGTTTAGGGGAAGATCATAATTTGGATCAAAAGAAGTAATTTAGTTTTGGTTAGAGCAGAACTCTAGAGACAGAAGAGCTGCGACAGCAAAAGGTCAAAACCAATTATGCGTCATGTTATTTATAGATTCAAGGATGGTCCAAAATTCCTCCTGAATGTCGCACAGGTCTAAACCACAGCTACAGAAAGTATCTGCTTGATGCTACTGTTGCCAAAGTTGGTTCAACTAGTTATTAAAAACTGTTTAACTTAAGTTTTCCACTGTCACTCTGTATGTTCACGACTGTTGGTGTTGCTGCCTAACAATAGCTTTTTACTTCTCGTGATGATGTTTAAGCTTCAGATCATTATTATAAAAAGTGGATTTCATTTAATCTGTAAAGATGAACTATTTAAAAATGTGAGCATCATAAACTTAATAATCCACTCTAATATTCCAAGAGCCAATGGAAAAATCCCATTGGCTTTTTCAAGGGAACCAACAAAATTCCAGTTAGCTCAACGACATACATCGTCCCTAAGGAACTCTATTCACAAATTAAATGTTTAAGAATAATTTATTTTGCATATTATTGCTACAGTATACAGCTTTTTGGAATCAAGCTTGTCTAACAGTAAATCTTTACTCTGCTAGTATGTTTGAGTATTGTGTGGGCCAGGAGTGTCTGTGTGTGTGTCTGTGTGTATGTGTGCTTCAGTACCTCTTTAATTAGATCTAGGTTGCTGCTCATTCACTTTCATACGCAGACCCTAACGCCCCTACCTTCTGTCTCTCTCTCTCCTGACAGGTCTTAACAGGGGTCCCTGTTGCCCAGTGATGCGGTCGTTTCATATCAGCACTACACTGTCTTTTCAAATTCATATCTCCCTCAGGTCCCGTGGGTGGCAGCTTTGGATGCAGCCTAATCAGAATTGTCCTCCTTGTGAATCCACGCCGTGTAAAAGTGCCTGTGTGTGTGAATATGTGTGTGTGCATGCGTGCGAAGGATAAGTATAAGAGGATCGAGCTATCTCAAAGGTCTCACATGTGGGAGCTGAGACTCTGCTCTAAGATAATTCTTGCTGTGTCGTGCAAGATTTCGTCTCGACACAAAAGGTTTGGATCATACATTTGAGAGCAGGGGTGTGGAGGAGCATGGGTTTGGAGGTGGGAATAGCAGAAACTGAGCCTTGTGAAACAGATTTATAGTCATTTAATATAACCGGAAGCATTTCTTCCCTAAAGCTGATTTCACTGATCAATGTCATCCTGACACCTGAGAAGTCTGAGCCCCCTCTCACGTGAACTGAGGTGTGGTTCATTAGAAGTTAGAAAGTAATCCAACCCAGCTGTAGGAGATGACCCTAAATTAAAGTATTTCAGGGGTATGTCATGACAGATGTTGAAGTCTCTCAGCCTGCAGTCCCACATGCTCCAAAAACCAAACTTTACTGAAATCAAACTGCAGGCTGGACTGATGCTGATATTGAGCTGTTTCTTCATCTGATACCAGAGAAAGTAAGTTATGGCAGAAGAACTAAACACCCTAACATTACCAGAAGTACGACTCAGAACTGGGAAACCATTTAGTTGTCCAACTATTCCTCTCCTGAACTGCTCGGTGCCTAATCGATGGACGAGCAGCATTAAAGGAGATGTGTAAATGAGTCCAAATGACTGGGCATTCACAGGCCTCATTTCCTCAGTGATTTGATCAGGATCTCCTCCCATGCAATGATGTTTTCATTATCCTCCTCTCCTCTCCTCTCTTCCTTTTCCTTTCTTTTCTCTTTTCCTTGTGTCCATTAGGTGAGGCAGCTAGAGCCCACTAGCACTGTGCAACAATAACTACAGTTAGAGTGTCACCACTTCGAGCTAAAAGATGTGATCGTCTGATCATCTGACGGTAAAAAGGTTTACTGAGCAGAAATGAGCTCATGTGAACAGCCAAAGGCTGTCAATAAACCAATATTGATTCCTGCTATATTTAACAAAACTTTAAGAATGCTGCACACTGCTGATCGTCACACTATTATAAGGATTATATACCTAATTTGAAGATGATATTTTTTAGACTAGAGACTTATAGCATCTCTCTCCTTCTCCTATAGAAGAGAATATACTGCTAAACATTCAGGAGGGGAAAAGAGACTCGTTTTATTCCACTACATGTTTCCAAGACTATTAATGATGGTTGGTTAATAATCCAGATGGTGATTTTCTTTGAGGTAACATAATGGATTGAGGGTGTTTCAAAACCTATAGTTCAATTGCTGTGGTCCTAATCAGTAGACCAGTTTGTGAACTTGGTCCATTTTCCCCTTGGTTGGTTTCCTTTCATATGCAGAAAAATCCAAGCAAACATAAATGCATCGCTACAAGCCACACAAGAATAATTGTCATTGGTTAAATGGATCTGAGCCAGGAACAAGACAGTAAACAGAGGAAGAAAATCATGTTCTGTACTGATGAATATTTCTATGAGTAAAAAACTGGTATGCAATACATTAGCAAAAAATATCTTGAAAACACAACAGTGCTTCACACTTTGCAAAGAAGATGTGCTGTCAAATCACCATTTACCAAACGTGCTGTTTCAGGTTGGATCGAGGTCGGATCACGTTCTCACCACAAATGAACCTCTCCAGAGTTTGTTTTAGACCAGTGTGAAGACTGAAAATAATGTCACTACCTAATTTTTTCTGCACTTGTGCAAAAGAGCAATTTTTAGCAGCACGTGTTGCCACGTTGGCCTTCACCGTAAAACTAGCTGTCGGCTTTGGTTCACTGATGCATGTAGCCTATGGAAACAACATATAAAATAAGGACATATTGATATAATAGACAGTCAGTGTCTCAACCTACAGTAAAATCTAATTCCTGCTTATCCATATCTATAATTTTCAAATGTGGTCTCTGTATTGTTTCTTTAACTGCATCTGTCCATACTTGTGCCTATGTGGACCAACAGTTTTACCATATCTTAATGTATATTAGCTCTGTAAATAGTGCATGTTAACATTGCTAATGTAGTTGTCATGAGTATCATAGTAGCAAAGAAACTGCTCTAAATTGCTTATCTGCACATGCATAGAAATTTGTGGATGTTTTTGTACGGCTCAAGTTGTGACAAATATCCTTATGTACACTGCAGCAATCTGTCATGTATCATAATCATAGTTGCTAACATTGTCTGCCGATTAGCAATGTGCATTTGCAAAGCAAATGCAATTCAGATGATCAAGTACATGCATCAGAAGTAACTATTCACATATTTCCACAAATAATGTATTTCCAAATCATTTACAGGCATGCAGTCAGTAAACTGGGTTTAAGTGTGTTATATGAAAACTGTATTCATGCCATCGTCCTTCTCTCAGCTTTTCCTGTACACGTTCTATTCTCATTCTCTTTTACCCAGCTGAATATCGTTTAATAGCAATATTAAAAGTGTTAATATTACAGTATATAAGCAATACTGCCAAACTAACTGTGGCTGTGTGTCCACGGCCACTCAGACTTAGTTCCTGTTACAGACTATATTTACCTCACTGTACCACAGAAATATCTGACAGCCTCAGAAATCTGCCTTCAGCCGGCGACCTGCTCGTTGTAATGGGGAGATTGTTCCTGATTGCATTGATCTGGAGCTATATTTAGAAGCCAGCAATGTACAAAACATTCATCAGTGTCTGTGAGCTGCTCTGCAGAATACTCAGCTTGTCTGATTTCTTTTTTTCTTTTTTTGGCATTTGTTTTCTGCCTTTTTCTATCTGTCTCCAAGGGAACAGCAGTGATGTTGTGTTCAGTGGCTATGTTTTGTTTTAAGTTTTGAACCCAGTGACTGTGGGAAACTGGGCAAATTCCAATGAGTTCTTTTTGTTCACAGCTTCAAACCTGATTGAGGAGATGGAAAGTTTTTTTTAAAGCGAGCACTGGAGCTACTGGACTGTTTCATCTAATATCAAGTATCAGATATCACCCAGTCAGTGCAGCTTACTGCTGATATGGAAATTTGTCCTTTGTAACAGTTGCTTGCAGTTACTTGCAATACCTGCATCACTCCATTGACATGTAATATATATTACTTTAATTGCTTTATCATTGTTTAAAAGTTTATTTTTTTGTACTTTACTGACAGGTCAGTGGCCACAGATCCATCTGACATATATTAGATGAGAGTTATGGCTGCTAACACTAAAATAAATTAGTATCATTCCTCTGGAGAGTTATCGTGTCACAATGTTTTTATGTGCTTCTATAGACTTTCATTCAAAATCTGAACACACTGAATGCAATTTTCTTAACATTAACCTCATATTGAAGCATTCTTGTATTGTCAAAAATTGGTGGCTAACGTGAACTTCAATATGAAAGAAATGAGTAATGCTTTCATAAAATTATACCAGTGCACATGCAAAATACACACCAGCTGGCACACACATAACCATTCATCCATGTGTGCACACACACACACACATTCATGATTATGATCTTCCCATAAAGGATTAAGATTCTGGTTTTGCGTCTATGCACGTTAAGATAGCATGTATAATCTAATCTCATTCTAAACACAAGGAACTCATGTCAATGAAGACCTCAGTTTAATCCCATGGAGATGTCTGGACTTCTGTCACAGCTAAACTTTTACATCTTAATTACTGATTTCATCTTGTGATGGGTCTCCAAGTCTTATCTTTGTGAAAACAAATAAAAATATATAATCTGTCAGGGGAGGAATGAGATAAATTTGCTTTTTGTGATGTTAATCAACAAATGTAAATCCGATGCAGTGCATGTTATCGGGTCAAGTGACATCATCCAGACACAGCTGGAATCTTTTTGGAGAAGACTTTTCTTCCCACATCTCAAGATATTAATACTATTTGTCCTTCAGATAGGTGACATCAAGTTTTTACTGTACTTATGGCTAATTCATGCTTTCCACCTGTACATTTTGTCCCAGGAGTGTCCAGATTAGGGGTGTGATGGTTCTTAAAGAGACTGAAATCACAACACACATGCCCACAGTTGCAGTCTTGTGACACAACCCCCCCAAAAAAACACATATGGCTATTTTCTGGTGTCAGTGTTTACTAATGTAAACTTGATTTGTATCAATAAATATTAATACACATACTGATTCATACACATTCATCCACTGGCAAACTTGCACTACACAATACAGAGTCACTAGCATGAGCAAACACATATTTTGTTTTTTCTTTTAACTGTTCTTGATTTAGTTATTTAATTGCCATTGTCTTTTATTTGAAAATCTGTTTTGTTATTGCCCTATAAATAAAATGTATCTTTATTATACTCAGGGAATGAAAGGGAGGTAGATATTCACCCTCATGAAATTATGGCATGACAAACTTTACCTTCATATAAGCAGAATCACACATTTGGTTTGGATGCACATGCAAAGACACTCAAAAATAAACACTAGATTTGTGCAGGTGAAGTGAGGGAAATTTTTCACATTTATGTCTCATATAAAACAACAGGCGCAGTGTCTTCAGGGAGCAGACAGGAGCTGAGTTACACACGGTTTAAGCGTCTCCTTGCTGTTTGGTGTGTTCCACAATGTTACTCCTGCCAACAATAAAGAGCACAGAGGCATGGTATGCTGAGCTAGCACTTCTAGTTCCCAATTTTCCCTGTATTAAGGAAGAAAGTCCAAACCAAGAGATGTACTCAAATGCCAGAGAAAAATAACTTGGGTGCAGATGACTAGTTGGTAGAATTTATCCCAATGTGTATAATTCTTTTGCAGAATAAAAATCAGAAATGCATAATAATGCAATTTGTCACCAAAACGAATAAGAGTTACTCAAAGACATAGCGTCTAACTTTTTTTTCCTTTTGCTATTCAAACATAATTATACTTTAAGAAGAACACACACCGTCACTCATTTTATGCAAACTAGGCTCAGCAAACCAGCAGGACCTGTGCCACGTGCAGGCAACAAAGGTGACAGGAAAACAATGAGTGACAAAATTAGTTTGTAAACCGAATGATTGACGTCCTGCCCATAAATGAGTCAGCCAAACACCCAGTCATCAATCATTCAAATAATCTGTACTGCAGAAAGTTGCAGAAAACTCAAAGGTATTTAAACTGAGAAATGTGAAATGTGTTTGTTAAAAAAAAAGCAATTTTATGAAGGATTGTGAGGCATGTCGGTGGCTGTCAGTCCTTGAGCTAGATGAATAGTGATTCCCTGCAGTAAAATACAGAGTGAGATGATGTTGCTATAGAAACTCACGAATGTTTCCACCCTGGACATGCAGTATTGTAGTTAATGAATCTGAATGGACAGAAATGGTTTCTCTATTGTTACACACTGACATGAGCTACTGAGGAGACTTTAAGAATGTCATTGTAACTAGCACAGCAGTATGGCTCTGGATCTTGCATTTTTTCAGTGTGAATACAATTAAATGTGATCATACTGTGAGAACATGGGTTCTCTGAACCAAGCGTTGACCTGAAGCTGACCTGATTCACAGGCCTATGTTCACATACCATTCAGGGTTCAAACACGTTTCCTCTGTGGTCTTCAAATGCATGCACCACCAGAAAGCTGTGAAAAGTGATTGCTGCCTCCACAGTATGCATTAAGGCAAGAATGGCAGCTGATGTTGGCATGCAGACGATTTTTTTTTACCACAGAAATCACAGCAAGCTGCTCTTAGAGAAAAATATGGAAATGCAATAAATTGTTCTGGTTCTTTGTCTGCTCCAAAAACACACATAGTAAGGCAGAATTCAGTTTAGTTAGCTGTCAGACAAATTAGGTAATTCCAGTAAATGTCTCTTTATATCAATGTGAATTACTTCAACAAATGATCATGGGGAAATAGGAAATCATGAAAGAAGCTGCTTTTGGCAAGATAATTTGCTTTTGGCAAGGCAAATTACATACTTCTTAAAGAGCCAGAGTAAAATTATCTGCCTGAGCAATAAGATCATTTGTGTAAAGTTAACCTGACATATGTTCAATACGTCTGGATGCAAAGTGCAATCACTTGCCAAGCTCGTTATTGCAAGGTTGGAGCAGGCTATATTTAAAGTGTTGTGATGTCAAGATGCAAGTACACATAGTAAATACCAACTACTTTAAACCTTTATTTAAGCCATTAAATTTGCCAGGTGATTTGAATTTCAACAAATGGTGATCCCAGTGTTTAAATGCTTACACAGACCCTAACAATGAGCTCATTGTGGCTCTTCAGGACTGTAGAACGGTGCCCCCCAGTGTGCAAATACACACACACACACACACACAGACAGTGCAACCAGGTATTATGCAACAACCACAGACAACATGACACTGGAATGGGAACTCAGTATGTCGAAGTGAAACTCTGGATTGAGTGAGAGGAAAATAACAGGGCCAGCTGCAGGGTTTTATATTAGATGCAGGCAAGTTTCTTCAAGCTAAATCCAACAAGTATAAGTCTGTCCATCTTGATCTCTGTCTCACCATCCTCGTGTCTGACTCACTATCTCTGTACTGTATGTACCTCTTTGCTTCCTTGTTATGGACTTTTTCTTGGCGTGTTCTTCACTTTTATTTTACAGTATTCATTAACTTATATGTTAAATTAAACTAATTAAGCTTTGCCTACATTTAATTTCCACCCTTTTGCAGTATATACACCTTGGCTGGCCAGGATGCCTTAATTTAGAATAAATACAAATAATAAATACACTAAGGGGAGCATTGGTCCTCCTAAGTATAGAAATACAGAAACACACACACTTTGCCTGCCTCTCTCTCTCCCTTTCTTGCCAGTTCCAGCCAATGCTGGCGTGTGCAGCGCTCAACCCTTTTGCGCTTACTCAGCTGAAAGTACGGATGCATCATCTGAACCAAAAAGGCCTCTCTGCATTCCTGTGGTAGAATCTAAAGGAACATTTCTGTAAAAAAATCAGATGTGCCGTCCTAATGAGATCAAGATGGATTATGAGCTGCACTCTGCTGCGAGATGCCAGCGTCTGACACGGCTCACCATGAGCCAGGCTGCTGTTCCCCAAGATGTAAAAGGGCAACTTTTAATCTAATTTCCCCCCTTGTAGAAAGGCATAAAAAGTAATCGTGTTACGTATCGCCTGACTCTGTGCTCGGGTTATGAGCATTACTGACAGTGAGAAATGGTCTGTCTGAAATTTAACCCAGCACTTACTTCTAAAGAGATATATGTGTGCTTGTGTGTGTGAGAGTGTGTTTGTGTGTGAGGAAGAAAGAGGAAAGAGGGAGGACATTGTAGTGAGACAATAAATGTGAAGTCAAAGGGCAGCTGTCTACCATTTCAAGACAAATCTGCAGAAGTCTGTAGAGTAGAACAGCATTTCCTTATCCATCTGCTTCACCTATACACACTGATTCAAACAGGAAAATCAAAACTTCCTCCAGAGATTGAGGAAACCATGCAAATCAGACCTATTTATGGTGTCAGTTGGCTTCTGGAGCATTACATTTTTTGATTTATTGAACAAGACGGCTTTACTGGGCTTGAAAAAGCACCAGTTTCGTTTTTGTAAATGATGAAGTTTGATTCATGCTCGTTACTGTCACATTTATCTCTACAAATCACAGAGAAAGCCCATATAGTGCTAATTAGGTTAGATGCAACATAAAGGAATAATGCAGTGATTTACTATTAGATTTTTACAAAGTTGGGCCAAAGTAACTAAGTTTTACTTCACTTCTCCATATTTTATTATGTAACTCAGCATAGTCTTTCCTTAAACTTCTTCTAGTTTGCAGAAAGAAACGTCTTTTGTGGCCCATAGCTTGTGTCACAGGCTTTTTTTGTATGCAATCAACAATAATAAATGATTCAAAACTCACATTTTTAAATTACTTTTGTTGCTGTTGTGCCATATAAATCACTTTCAAGCTTTGTTTTTTTGCCATTGGAACTACTTTAAGCACAACAAATGAAATTCCATCCACCTCCATTGTATGGGGGGTGTAGGGGCAGAAATCTCACAGACAGATGTTTTATAATTGGATAAATAAAACCACAATATCACAAGCACAGTAGATATGTGTGGTAACTGTGTTTTCTGTTTTGTTGTTTGGGTGAACTGACCCTTTAATTGACTACCAATCCTGGCAACACTTAATGAGTTAATGAATACTTTTGATGATTAAATGTAGAGAATGATGACAGAAGAGAATCAATGAGCACTTCATCGTTAATTAGTGATTGTAATCTAGTGACATTTCCTGGTTTTCTCTGACAAAACGCTTGTTACTCTCACAGACTAGACGTAATATGGAATGATGACATCAAGAAAATGTCTCTTTGAGAGCTCCATTGAAGGAGCTAGCTTAGCTCCATTTGAAATAAATCTCCTGACTCTGGTCTTATCGGCTTATTCGGCACAATCAGGGCCGTTTTAGACGAATAGGCTACATAGGCTGCAGCCTAGGGCCCCACCAGCAGGGGGCCTCAGTGAGCTACAT
>JAUMHL010000010.1:21306796-21319085 GCA_032362345.1 Sandelia bainsii
TAGTGCATTTTAGGTTCATCCTGAAATTTCACCCGAAAGCCGAATATCTCTAACTTTTTGTGAGTAGTGTATGTTGGTAGCAGATCATGGGTAAATGGTGACAGGGGACAACTGGGACTGAAATGTCTAAATATGTAGTGGATGAGATTTATGTAAAAATCCACCCTGAAGTCTCATTTAATTTTCTACTTTTAATCAGTGATTTACTACAAAGACAAAGTCTTGCAACTGCTCGAACATTTGTGTCTACAACTCATTACAAAATAAGCAAAATAAAGTATAAAAGTATGTTTGAGGTAATTAAAGCACAGCAACAGGAAGTGGAACTAATTTAACAGAGATCATCCGGCCAACTGGTGGATCCAAACCCGGCTCCTTCTTGCTGTGAGGAGACAATGCTAACCATTACATTCCCATGCCGATCCCCGCTAACCACCGATCTGTATTTTCCAAAATGACATTTTAGCGTTAGTGCTGTTTAGGAAAGTTTGAACACAAAGTACTCTCTCCAGAGCCACCTGGAGTGATAATGACATTTTTCTCTCTCTCACTTTTTAAGCATCATAAACTGGGCAGGTTGGTAAACATCAGTTAGTTGTGTTCACATGACAGGTTTCCCCCAAACCTCGTCACACACACCCACTCCACAGTGACAGGTCAGCATCAATTCTACATCTGATCTCATACCCTCCACTACACATTCCACATTTAAAGTGGCTGTGCAACAGAATTTCCTCTTACACTGTCAGCTCACAGTAAAACCCACAGCTGCTCTTTTTCTGATAAATAACCCCACTTAGGCCCTTCCAGAGTAGTGTGTGTGTACTCTCTAACTCCTGAGTGTTTAGACCTTCATATGTAAAACTCTTCACCGTCCTCTCCTCCGTCCAGCCTCTCCTGCAGCGAAGAGATTGATGGTTGTTTGGTTGGTGGTCACACATCAACGGCATCTGTCACCACTGTGAATGATAAACTAATCTCTTCATCCTCCTCTCCGGGTTTTGCCTCTAACTAGGTGTTTATGTGTGTACTTGTGCATGAGCCACACGATGGTATGTTGTGTCTTTGTGTGTTTCTCTGAGCATTTCCTGTATCTCTGCATTGGTTGCAGTTATCTCAGTCTTTGTGTGTGTGTGTGTTTCTCAGTTATCCCACACGACCTGGGTATTCAGTGCGCTACCTCCCACCAAACTGGCAACCCTGTTAGCAATTCCTGCAATGCAGTGAATGAGCCAGAAGGCCTGTAATGTTTGCGGTGAACCCGAGGAAGGAAATGGTACCGGAGCTGGACATGTTGATAGAACACTTGTCTTCATCAGGCCTTTTAAGATCTGATCTCTATATGTGTGTGTCCTGCCGTTTGCGGTTAAGTGTTTCCTCTATCCATGAATGCTCGTCTTGTGTACAAGGCTTTCCTTTGCATGTTTGTCAGTTTGTGTATATATCTGTCGTTTTGTAGATATTTGTGGTTTAATATTTCCTGTATGTGTCACAGTAAGCGTTTCTTCCACACGTATACACAACCATGAATGTGTGTACGTTAGTTTCTAATTCCCCGCTGATCCTCTTAGTTTCCTGAATCAAACAGCCCACTGGATTCCTCACATAAATCTGCCGGGAGCGTTTATGTGGACCTAAATAATACGACCGGCTCTCTGTGGTGGAAGGGGTGATTCGTTGGTGTTAAGAGCCATGGAGGTCGCACACAGGAAGAGGAACACAGACGGGAAAGGGAGGAGGTAATATATAGGAATGCATTCATTCTCTCTCCCTGACTTGGGGAATTTTCAGTATAGGGGAATTTAACAAAATGGAGCTTTACAAGGAGTGTGACTCTCCTGTGAGTTATGTATGCTAGTAATCAATCTGTTCTTACACCAAGACAAGTCACTTCAGAATGTGATTCTAACTATTGTCTTAACAGTAGAACAGCAGTTATCATTCTTCTCTATGGAAGCAAATGAACAGGAAATGACGTTGTCTTGCTCGCTTTACTGAGCACAAGCGCACAAGAGTATCTTTTTAAAGGAAAAAGAAAAGCTGAATACAGACTGCATAAAATTAGAGATAATAACTACTGTATAAAGACTAATATAAATGATAAATATGTTCCTTCTTTGAATGATAATGTCAGTTCCTGTCACCATCTTTGTTTTTGTGGAGAAGAAATTATCATTTCCAAGAAATTTGTAGAATTTAGGTGAGGGTTTATGGAGTTAGAAATGATCACCATGTACTGCTTAGAGGGTATCCAGAGAGTTAGCACTGTGTTAGCAGTGACTTAGAAGTGTGTCCAAATAAATTAATTATATAGGCTTCATAAATTATTTTTTTCCAAAAGGTGAGTGCAGAGTAAAAAAGAAAAAGGTTAAAAAAGTGCTGTATGCACCTTGCTGGAGCAATGATCTCTGTATGTAAGGATGTTTTCCATATTTTAGTGGGGCCCATCCAGTTAAAAATATTATAGCTAAGAGTCTAGAGAGGTTAAGGTTTTTACCCAACTGTGATATTTTATGAGCTGACAAATATGTTCAGCACATTCCCAGACCAATGCTTTTGTCATTGCTTTACATCTGCCATTTGCACTGTTACTGCCAGGTTAAGTTTATGCAATGCTATGGTTAAGGAAAAACTGCAGTCCTGATAAAAAAAAAAAAAAGAAGAAGAAAACACTTGGTAGGAGACAACTTGAGCCAAACTGCTGTCACTGATGTCAAAGTTAGACACTGTATACCAACCATCCACTGATTGTGGATTGTAAGAGGTTATGCAGTGTTACAAAACTATTTTCTTCTTCTGCACAGGCTTTGGATAAGAGCGTTAAAACACTTTTAATGCATCTGAACAAATAAAGTGAGAACAGTCTTATTTCCCACAATATGAAAGTAGAAAATCTTCAAAATAGTAAAACTGACTGTTGGACAGGACATCTACATTTTCTATTTATATATTAAACCTTCTAACACTTTTACACCTGTTAACTTCATCTTAAAGAACACAAAAACAAAAGGCAGATTTAGCAGCAGCATTGTCCAACCACTCTTCACCGTCACAGTGTACCAAACAAACCATGACTTATAACAAAGGCTCAAAGTTGTAAACTCACCTCTTTTCTCAGTGAAACGTCTGATACAGATTGCAGGTAGGACAATACTGCACAATGCAAATAGGTCACATAAAAACTGATATTGTGCCTCAACAGTAGCCTGCTTGTCTTCCTCTGTGTTTACATGCTGGTTTCCGGTGTCCCTCGTAATCGCTGGGATCTCAGTGTCTGCCTGGCTCAACGCTGGAAAGAAGGAATAGACTAAACTAGAGGAGAGAGTCTACGTGTTACTCATAATCACAGTCGTGCAATAACAAACTACAATCCTAAATTATACCAAGGGCCAGACTAGCTGGTCATTATCTGGCACGCAGTGAGAGGCGACGTTACTGCATGCAGGAAATATGTCTCCATGCTTAGACTCCATTCAGATTTGAAAAACAGTGGCAAAGTTTTCTGCTCTTTTATTTTTACTTTGACTACTTTTAGACACAGACCACATTCTGTACTAGTGATCTTCTGCCTGTTGTCACGCCACCACCTCCAAATGCCAAATGTTTGAAGATAATCTCATGAATCTCAGTCAGTACTGCCTATCTTAATTTAATTTTCACCAGTTGTTGTGTCCAGTTGTTCCTTCCCTCACTGATTTATCAACCAGATTGTAGAATAATGGCTTCCATTGAACTTGGCTTTGGGAAGAGCTGAGATTTGTATTGCAGATTCCATAGCTGATTATTTAGTGTGGAGGAGGTCAGGGCGTGTGTCTGCTTGTCTGCCTTCGCTAAACTGTGTGGCATTTTTTTGTTTGCTTTTGTCTCTTCCTTGTGTATGATTGTGCGTATCTCGATAAGGATCTCCCATCATTCCACACTTTGTTTATTTGAGATGAGGGCTTCCTGTGCTTCTCGGGGGACAGTGGATTATTTTCTATATAGACATTTGGTACCTTCCAGAGGTGATGCACGCCATCTCTAACTTGCTGAAGTAATGGCAGAATAAGACTATAAGGCTGGTTACTGCCAGTTATTTTGGTCCATGTGAAGATGATCACAGCTGACACAATAATAATATGATGAAGCTAATGCTAATCCACTAAAGTGCTATGTAAAGAGAAACTATAAATTTAGCCTCCAATGTGGTCACAGAATATTTGTATCAGCAGCATATTGATATATATTTTGTTTAATTGTGTTATATGTCAGAATCTTACAAAGTACAAGTAAATACACACACATTAATTGCGCAATGCTAGCTTGAAATTTAAAGCCTCTTATATTTGCAACCCAAGTCTGAAAGTTGCCTTTTACGCTTTTCTCTGCAACATTTTGTCATGACCTGGTTCGGTCATGGAGTGGTCTCGCTCGCTGTGAATCTGAGCCTCAAAGGACCATAGTCAGCATGACATTCAAACATAGTGGTTTCAGCGCAGGCTGTTGAAGAATTCATGTGCATCAAAGTTTAACAATAGTATCACAGGTAAAATGGAATTTATAATGTTACCAACATAAAATAATAACTTATATAATACCTTACACATGGTACCTGTAGTTAGAATATATTCTCTGGCTCAGTAGGAATTACTTCATATTGGCACCTGTAAATAATACACAAAATCACATTAGCGTAAGGAAGAGATAAATAAAGACAATTTATAACTATGCAACACATGTATGAAGAACATCTGAAGCGGTCATCAAGTGACACTAACTCAGTGATTAATATATCCAAGTGTACCTCCATACTCTGTAACAGGAGCTAATTGAATTAAAATAAAAAGTTGCTGTAGACCCACTTCTACGACTGTGTTTTCCGTCTTATCATGAGACTTCCCAGTGACCATAGGAAGCAACACCGGATGGGACATTCACATATGTCACAGATGCCAAAGATGTCACAGGGCCTTGGGGCCCTGTAGCTCATTTATATTTAAAGCTACAGACACCAGAACAGGTGATTTTGAAGATTGGTCATCTAAGCCTATGTACAGACATGGCAGAAAACACAATCTGACTTTTATTTCTTCTGGGAAATAAGGAAACACACTGAGGAGATACCTGACGCCTTTTTAAATGTGTCAAAAAGGGTCATAATATGGGCACATTCTGTGGCAGCTTTTACAGGCTGTGCACTGGTGATTGGTATCTTAAGAGTATAAGCTAAACTGCAGTTTGGTGAATTTTACGTCATATAAAAAAAAGACAATATACTTTTTGGCTCTTACTCCACTAATGCACCCGCACTCCAAGTTCTCTACAGCAGCATGTTTTCGACCTGACTGTGACATCCATTAGAGGAACTCGTAGTGTTAAAGCCTCCCTGGTTGATCCTAACATCCATTGCACTTTCAGCTCAGGTATGTGGCACTCCACATTGTGTTGTTCAAGAGAGCCTAAAGTGTGTGTGTGCACGAATGCGTGCATGTGTGTCTTTGTGCAGTGGTGATTTTTGGTCTTTAGCTGCCCTCTGGTCCCGCTCCACTGCTTCTTTTTGTGCTACTGCCTGAGAGATGAAGTGAGTGATGGAGGGAAAACAGACAAAGAGGCAGAGGTAGTCTCACGAGGTTAAAAAACACAGAACCACCAGACATACGACACAAAACATTGAACATATTCATCACCCTAAATCAGATAAGGACAACACCACAAAAATGAATAAATTAAAACAAAGACAGGCTAGTCATCTGAAAGTATACTGAAAATCTGTGACCATATTCCATTAAAACAAGCACCTCACATTTTAAGAGCTTGGTGGATATTGAGAGGCTGTTCTGCAACGTGGCACTTAAAAAGGACATTTCTGGCATAATTTACTCAAGGCACTTTACATGAACGCACACTGGTCCTACTATTATTGTAATGTTGAAATCAACCCCTTTCTGCTCCGCCCCGCCATCTGCTACGCTATGCACATCCCTTCAGGTATTAGTCATTATCAAATTACAGTAAATATGATGCTTCAAAACTTACTAATCAAGCAGGGAGAAGTGAGATTTTTCATTCTTGTGTGTGTAAAGAGGTGCACTGTGCAGCCAGCTGTGGTTTGTGCTTTTTAAATTATAAGGCTACCATAACCTTACATTTTTTAATCTGTGTGCGTGTATGTGTCTGTGTGCATGCACACACATTGGCAGCACTGTCAGCTGAGCCTTCTAATTCTACTACACTGCCCCCATGCAGAACTGCTGTGTGCACGCCTTCAGCTCTGCTCACGTCCTGTTTATCTTCCAGCAGAACCTGTTGCGAGCAGCTCACTAATTGCCATGGGACAATGCCAAACACTCCACTGACAGATGTTTCAGCTGGATGGCGGCTAATGAAGATCGACTGGAAAACATCCATTGGACTATCCTCCTGAGGGTTCCCATGATTCATTATGCCTGCATTTATGCCAGAGGCCACTAGATTCACATTATCAGCCAGCACAGATCCCAGTAAATTTGAAGGCTTAGCTATGCAATGAGCTGAAGGCTCCTTATTTAGATAATTAGTGTGTTATTGACACATTTTGTGTTCAGTGGAGGCAATATTGTCTTTTAATTAGCTAGTCGTTGTTGTTATTGTTTCTCCAGTTAATACCCTTTGGCAATTTATCCATAGCTAAAGGAAATAAGTGGTTTCATCTCCAGACTGTTAAAGAAAACAATGGGTAACTAAAAATCATGTACTTTTAGTTAAGATTTCCAAATTAATATACAATCATTATGTCCATCTCTATTGTGAGTTGTTATCACTTAACAAGGAGTATTTACAATGACTGGAAGAGCTCTCCACGATCTCCTGCTGATACATTGTCGATCTGTTCTTTCATGCCAAACCTCTCTAAATTAATACCAACGTCATTGAGGTGCCACATACTAAGACCACTTAAGAGCTGTGTTCCCTTGAAATAGTCATTAAATAATCAAGCTACACTACAATATGTGGCTGGTTATGCATCAGATTCGTACAATTGTTTGTTGTTTTAACATTACATATTTGTTTCATTGTTAATTGATCAGACTTTTCTCTTGATGAAATGCTTCAGACATAAAATTAATCTCCCATAAAGACATTTTTTTATTTTACTTTTAAAATAAACTTGACTAGGCTTTTGCAAATCAACTAGACAAAATATTTTTCTGAAACATATGCTAAGCATTCATAATCAGCTGTGTAAATTTATGACATAGATTCATGGCATATTCTTACATTTCAAATTTAAAACCAGCTCATTAATCCTCATTATCACCCATGGTTAGTAAGGTGACGGAGCAGCCATACAAACGGCACTCAAACTGGACAGCTTCAATAACTGTCGAATCCCCACGAGTGGAGCATGTATGCTAATCACCCTAGAGAGTACAACCAATTGATTCTAATTGGTTTGCTTCCAATGGCAGAGAGGCAGCCAAGGGGTTACTCTTAGGGTTGGGCTGAATGGAGTCAGGTCTAATCCACCTCACAATGAGGCATATGGGATTGTGTCTTTTGGAAATCTGGGGATAGAATAAGGAATAAGAGGCTGAAGTTCTCACTGAATGACTGGGAGTGACCCCGGAGCCTGGATAATGGATATGCTGCCTTCTGCCTGTGTAACATGAATGAATTAATAATGGAGTGTTTAAGAAAAACAGTGAAGTATGAGACAGATGTTGAATAGTGGATGCATAGAACAAGTCATTTTTAAGGTAAAAAATTGGTTCGGGTTTAAATGTTTTGAAAATTCTCTTGAAACAACTGTAAATTTAATTTTTTTTCCTAAAGTGCATACGAATACAAAGTATATTAAAACTTGATAATAATATGAAGCATTTCCATTTATAATGAGAATATAAAGTTCAGTTTTATCTAACTCCAGAACACTCTATACTCGTTTATGCTTCTATGAGGCTTCATTTACCCATTTCCCCTGTTTTCTATTTAAGTATTTACGTAATTTGTCCATTTAACAAGGACAGTGCACATTGATTAATGCTGCTCTAAATGTGCTGGCAAAATGCTATTTTTTTCATCTGTAGTCCTTGCACTCAAAAGCCATAATGAATAAACAACTATGTAATGCTTGTAAGGTAAACAGAAAAATCAGCACTATTCTACACATGATGAGGCTGGTTTTTCATGCATGCTGGCTTGCTCCAAGAATCTCCAGCCAATCAGTCTACCAGTTTGGTCTAGCCAAGGGTGTCCAATCCTTGTCCTCGAGGGCCACTGTCCTGCTTGTATTTTAACCATCCCTGCAACTCCAGCTTCTGATTGTCTGAACACACCTGAACTAGGTAATCAGCAGTGGGCGGGGCAGGATAGTTGAAAAAGGATTGGACACCCTTGGTCTAGACTGAAATCTCTCTACAATTATTTGAGCATCTGATTATTTTACCTTCTGGATGCAAACTCTCTCTGTTTGCAGGACATGGAGCTTTTTACTGGTCTCTTTCCATTGATCTCTATCCTGCAAGGATGCATGTAGCCACAATTTCATTCTTTCTGTTATCACCTAAATCTCATGACCATGAAAAGGTTAGATTTGGAGTTTGGAAAGTTGACCTACATTCTGTTTATTTACCAGAACTCCTGCTGTGCCCACACTGAGGCCTCAATGAAAAGAATGAAGTGACTGCATGTTTGATGCAGTGCTCTGTGCTTGTACAAGGACTTGACTCTTTTACAACATTTGCAATAGTGAACACTTTGGTTTCTACTATTTACTAAAGTGTGAGAAAGTTAAATTGCAATACAAAACACCTTTAAATATTCATACATGTCCTTAACTTGATCTCCATACAGATGTTATCCTTCCAGTTACACAGCAGAATTCGTAATCACCCAATTCATGCCGAGTCCAAAGAAGAGAGCAGCTAAGTTGATCAGTTTGTCCATTGTCAGGGGGCTATTAGTGCTCTGGTTTCCTGGTCACATTTAAAGACGTGGTATTGGTTTTCACTGGAAGCTTGGCCGCTGTGGTGCAGGTGCCCCACAGATTTAGTTTCAACCCCTTTATGCGGAGCACTTTTCATCTGCTTGATCTGACTGGAAACGAGAAAACAGAGGGAAAGTAGAAAAATTATGAGTGTTAAAAAAAAACTTCTTGTGTTCAACTACTTTGACCCAGTAATGGTCTGTGGAAACAAAATCACAAACTATTTCAGGTATACATTTCTCTGAACAATATCATCTACTTAAAACATCCCCCAGTTGAGAGAAAGAACTCAGCAATCTGACAGTATTCCAGTCAGAAGACAGAACAAGCTTTGGAAGAGCACCATGCAAGACAGTTCTTCTAGGGTGAGGAATTTAAAGCATCCGACGATGTGTACAGCGTCAAGCAGAGCGCCTGGGGGGGCGAGATGGATGCCAATCTCCCTGCTGTTTTGTCACACTGTTCCTCCTGTCAGCAGACAAAGCTGCCACAGATACAGCTTGTATATGGAGACTGACACTTCTCGCTGTGGGACTTCTGTAAACACACCACGCACCTGTATGATTGACGCACAGATGCTTTTGCCTGCTTGCCTCTGCGAACCACATGAATGTGGCACAAGCGTGCCGTCGTGGGGAAGAAGTTTGACTCACAAAGACGTCTCACAGGGGTTCTTCATATGCAGCAGAGAAGATGATGATGATGATGATCAGCTCCAGCTACCCCCGTGACAAGCTTATCGCTTCAACTCGGCCGATGGCTGTTGATGTCCCACGAGAGTGTAAACAAACGGCAAGTACAGTAAAATATAACATGCAGCTACATAACAGTTGGTTTTAATTCAAGTTTGTTTGTAAATGCTGATGCATGTGGGCCTGGTTGGTGCAGACAGTTGGTGCAGTTGTGTGCCACATTTGAGCAGAGTCAGAATGTGAATTTGCTACTTGACGATACAACAGCACAGTGCATAGCAACCATGTGTTTTTCAGTTTGCATCCTTCTGGAGATGACACAAACTGTCGAACATATGTGCGAAAATTCATAAATGGTAAACGTCACAGGTAACTGCGAAAGCAAAAGGTAACGTGGGAAATGGCAGTGCAAACACACATGGCCACTGCATTTTCAGCTTGAGGGAAGCAACTTGTCAACTTTGGAATGTTGATGCAAAAACAAATGCGAGCACTACTGTTGGACAAAAACATCAATATTATGGCCAGTGTGAGAGACATAAATCAGACATGTCTGGGTGAGTCTGGATGCATAGTTCATCTATGCAGCTGTTTTTTTTCTCCAGTGCCTGGTCATCTCTTGTTATGTTGCAGTTCCTCAGAAGTCTCAAAGTAAACAACTGTAGCCCAGGTTCAGGTAGGTTTCCAGTGTGGTGTCCAACAAAAATAGGAGATTTATTCCAGTTACACCTGGGAACACTCCGCTGTGAACCACAGGCTACTCTTAATGACTTTGTCTCAATAGTTTACTGTGAGCCAAAAGTTTGGCTGGCTCATAAACCTGATAACCTCACAGAGTGGAGCAGATGATGTATGTGCAGCAAAAATACCAAGGCACAGTCTAGCAGTTCAGAGAATTCAGGCAGTATAATGGAACAACATGGCCATAACCTGTAAATGAATGACAAGTCACTGGTGTCTGCCAAGTGAGGAGGCACCCAAACTTTTCAGGGCAGCCTGTTGCTCAACAGCTCTGGGGGGCATTTCATTTCCATCCAGCTCTGCACAACCTTTTATTCCAAAATCTTTGAGCAAGATTCTTAATCCAGTTAAGTTTATTTGACTGGTCTGAAATTATGTGTAATTTCTTAATGGGCTTTGAGTTTACACCAGGGGTTTGTTAACAAAGAGTACAGGGAGGAGCTTACAGGGACACATTAGATAAGAGAAAACCACTGATCAAAACTCTGTGCTACCATATCTTTCTATTTCTATCTGTTGGATGATGCAAACATGGTAAAAAAAAAAAGTGTGAAAAACATGCACTATGTTGGTTACTTATTGTAACCCCAGCTCTATGTGTCACAGTAGGCATGGTAGTGGCATTGGAAGCTACAGTAAATTGTTTAAACTGTTTGGTTGATTGGTTTTAGTGTTGATTAGTTCTATTTGATGTAGAAATACTTTGATTTGTTGCTTTCTATGCAGAGTTTTACATGCATAACCCCAAAAAATATAAATAAAAACATAAAGTGTAGTTTTATGTTTTGTGTCACACAGGCAGTGTAGACAGCTAGATTGATTACAATAGAATTGGTTGTGTGATGCACATGAAAAACACAACTGAAGTGCATTTGATGGAAAAGGACAAAATCCATCAGCTGTTTGAGTTGCTTGAACATATTTATATTTATTGTAGATTTCAATTCTTGAAGTGCTCAGTATGTCAAGGACATACGCTTGTTGTTTAACAGTAGTGATGCACTGTACACATCAAGCTGCTGAGCAGTTTAATTACTCTCTGATCCCCAGTGTACAGCTAGCCATAGTTGATCCAGCCAACTGTTAGAGGCAGTTAGTGGGTCATACTCCAAACTGCTGATCCATCACATGGTGGTTTTCTAAACTGACCAAATGGAAACACAATCACTAATCACTGGTATTGATGCTACGGGCAGTGCTTACTGGATGGTGTCCTGAATCACTATTAGAGGATTTACCCAGAGAGGTTTACCACAGTATCATTTGAACTTGTAAAGTGCTAGAAGAATCAGTTGCGAAAGAGTTTAAACCTGCAGATGTCTTATGTTTCACTTGGCTCATCTTCTTAAAATTAGTATGAGAAACACATTTATAATCATAAGAACAGGAGAACAACTGGACATACAGTATGGGAAGCATAGAAAACGTCTGTTCTTCACTATGCATTTACAAAAAAGAAAGAAGAAACTAATTACTGTTGTCATTAATACTACAGTTTATTACATTTTGTCAGCTAGAAACAAAATTAACTCATGACTATTGGTCCCCTTTTATTAAATACTAGATGAGTCATTTCAAGCAGAATGTAGATTTTAAATTGATGCTGTGGATCCAGTATCAGCTTTTAAAAACTCTTCTTGGGAATCATCAGTACTTGACATTCAGGACACTGCATAATCAATAACAAAATAGAAGAAATGCTCTTTAAAAAATTCACAGAGACCTGGAGACATTTGTACTAGATTTTTGTAAACAAATTCATTCTCTTCCAGTTTCCGGCTTGACGACGAGACGAGAGAAATCTGCTACTGCGTGAGATCTGTTGTTGTTTGTTTATTTACCATCTTCTGTATCTTTAACGTAATCAGCTGTTTGCCAATTATTTATTCACAGTCCCATTGGGCTTCATAAC
>JAUMHL010000010.1:21326035-21337285 GCA_032362345.1 Sandelia bainsii
TAAAGAAAGTTTAAAAAAAAGACATCACAAAGAGAGAGACTGCGAAACAGCCTGCTGCAAGGCTCACGCCTGCGCACTTCTCTACAAATGCGTAGAACAGATTTAAAAACACCCTGACCTATAACCTTGACTCTTCGACATCATTGATCTAAAATGAGACCACCTCTCTTTCATGAACACACCATGCAATCAATGTGAAGAAAAAGTTAATTCAAGTTGAAAACAAGCTGAAAGAAGACAATACTGTATATTCCAAGTTCCATTTTGCTGTAAAATTGGAAATAAGGCAGGCAACCAAGCAACGAGTATAAGATTGCCCACATGTTTGAAGTTCCCATCTATGATCCAATATCTGTATTTATCCTAATTCACTTACTGTACATGAAGAGAATTGTATGTGCCAGATTGTACCTTCAACAGTGAAGATTTCTGAGGAATATTCAGTAATCATTTCACCAGAAAGTGATTCAAGTCTATAAACTGAAAATTTAATTTATGAAAAGTATATGCAGGCAATAATACAAAGGGTTTCACCACAACATGATTTTGTTTTTGTGTCTAAGGCCTAGAAAAGTGAAACAAAAACATGTTTTATATATCTTTATTAAAGCTTTTTCACATTAAAAGCTAACAAAACTTTGTAGAAAATAAAAACATCACATTACACACGCGTAGTATCCATTAAACGCAGCACCTCTGAATATAATAGTCTTATATACTATATTTTAATTTATAAGTCTGAAAATAAATCGGGGTTCTAGGGTAAAAAAAAGTAATTGATTACTTTAATTGTTCTGCTTGGTTGTTTGGGATGTGATGGGTTGATGTTCTGATGTCTGCCTTTTCTTTCACTATGATAATGATAAAGGATATCTATTTTTTTTTTTTTAAATGTCCTTCAGTTTAAGTTAAACAATGGAAACCATTTGACAGCTAATTTCTATCTAAAGACATTTTAGAAAAATGTCATTACGTTTTATTTTTCCATGTTGCAAAGCTACCAAACAAGGAGGAAATGGAGGCAGCCAGTCTGTTTAAAGGACAATGATGGACGATGATTGATGGTTGGGAAGTTTCCTGAGCCCAGAGGAAGGTCTAACCTCAGGAATCACGATTAGCCCATCCAACACTCAATCACACCACTCGATGGCTTCCAAATGGCAGAAAACACTCTGCAGCAGACACAGCAGACATGCATCCAGGGGAAAATTAAGGCTGTTTTGGGGAAAGGAATGTGCTTCAGTTAAGGTTTTTTTTTTATTTTGGTCAGACGAGAGTGTCATGGTACTTCTGTTTTTTCTGGATGCTTCTGTGAAGGGTTTTCCTCTGACTGTGTTGACACCATGATATGAGTGTTGGAAGCGAAAGCTTGGACGCTACTGTCGGTACTGTGGTCGTGTCTTCACAGCAGTGATGATTATTACAGGCACGTGTGTAGAAGAGTACATGATCTGTGTCGGATTTTTATGATTTGAAAAAAAAGTGACACTTTGAAACACAGTTCTTGAGTGCTGAACTGGTTCAAACCTCTAAAGTCAATCATAGTCCAGCCAGTAAAGGTTTTAAAACTATTCATTATTGGTTCATAACCATTTATTTCTCCGTGTTCTGTGGCCTGAAATAACATCAGATCCGCACAGTTAAACTGTTTTTTAAAGCTTTATCTGACCAAACAAAATACATATTGTAGAAGCTATTATGAATAAATAAAACCTCCACTTCTCTACCTCTTCTAAACTGTGCCAAGTCAAACTGTGTGTGAGGTGAGAGTGGAAAAGGAAACCAGTAACTAAATGCACTTCCATTTCACAGAAAACTGAAGCATGTGTCCACAGAGTTTCATTAACTCACGTAGCCTCTTGTTGCCAACATGTCAAAAATACCTAAAATGCAGACGCCTGCATAAGAGGCTCCCAACTTGCTCAGGCAAAATCGTACACCTATTAATTACAATCACATTTTTCTATTTACATTTTGTGCACTATGGATGACAACCTGACTCAGAGTTATTTACAATGTGTAGAGTCAAAAAAGTAACACTGCAAGACATGAAACCTGTGAAGAGAAACAAGACTTTATAGATGTTACATGAATTGACACTTCTGGTAGAAGCTTTAATCCAAATTCAGCATAAGGTCATTTCATACTTTTTATGTCCATGTGTTTGCTACAGTGTCCACGAAGTAAAAAGAGCGACAAACGAAGTGAAACAGTCGGGCTGGGCTCTCCAGACATCTGCAGTGCACTGACTGTATATGTATCAGGTCTTTCGGGGGGCAACCGGAAAGTAAGACTTGGCCTTTAAATGTGAGGAAAACACACACACACACACGTGGACTGGATAAGCTGGGAATCAAACTGGTAACCCTGCACTCAGTTATGTTGGCCCACAGGTACAAAGCACACAACAGAAGAGAAAACGCAACAAAAGCACAAAAGTAGCTAGAGACCAGCTCTCGTTTCTGATTAGACAGGAAGCAAGTACTAAATTAGTAACCAAGTAAGTAACTAAGCACTAGTACATACCTCTTTGCCAGTACTTCTTGTCAGTCTTGTTGTGTTTTGCACTTGCTGAGCACCATAGTCCCAGTGGGATGACCCACTATCTTCTTGAAACACAGCCACCTGCCTGTAATTTTCATCACCAACACACCACGCATCTATAAACTGACCATTACTCAGCTGACAAGGTTCTGACCCAGTCCAGCACAGAAAAATAAAAGCCCTTACAACTGTGGACTACTGCATAGAACAAGCTTCTTATTACACATTTACAGACATTTAGACTTTCCTTTAAAGTTGGGTGATTTAACTCTGAAAGACCTAAGACTTGACTTGGAACACTTAAAAACAGCTCATGTCAGAACAGAGCATCTCATCTCCTCCACCTCCAAATTATGAGCAAATAAAATTAAACCCAAAACAGGAAATAAATTACACAATCCTGTAGAACAGAAATGCCAGCTGAAGAAAATATTTTCACAGCCATCTATTCAGAATAAAGAGAGTCTAACAACTTAATTTCCATGAAAATGTTATTGTAGGATTTTCACTGTGATTCAGTGCCCCAGTCAATCTCCAAAGCTGTGGTGGTACAAATATTCAAGTTGTCAGACAATTATTACGTTAGGGCAAAACGAGTGACAGGAGTGGGAGCTGGACCACTTTAGGCTGACTTACAACTAGGCGGGGGGGGGTGCTAGGGGGAAAAAAGGAACAGATGGGCCAAAAACTGAAAGAATGATTTAAACTCTCCTGTGCTCACTTCCATGCAGTAAAAACTGCCAAAAATGTCTTGCTCATTGCCCCAGTGAATGCAAACCTTCCCTCACTGCCTGATGAAAAACTCAGACATTGTATCTAAAAACACACCACCTATCAGAAACTACTTTTGCTGCGGAAACTGTACCCAGCGGAGCTTGGATATGCTTCCAACATGCCATTATGCAATCTGCCAACAATTCACAACATAATCAAGTGCACACAGGAACAATGTGTGTACAATCCAGTTACCACCTTTACACTGTGAGAGGCAATTTCCTGTGTGGCTCAGCTGATGAGATTTCAGAGTAGAAATGGGCCAGTAATTGAATCTCGAAGCTCTTGTTAAAAGTGCAGCTGTCGATGGCAAAGCTCGGTGGAGGCAGAGTGTGAATTCTTGTGTCATGGTGCAAGCAGGGAACTCTGGCCACATGTGCCAGCCATCAACACCAGACTATACAGCGAGTTTAAGCAAAGCCTCTGCAGAGGAAGCCCTGCAGAGCCCTCTCACGCACATATGTGAACAAATGCAAGCATACGATGGGACAAAGGGTGTATTTGTCAGTCTGCTTTCCTACTTAATGCTATAATTTATTTCTATATTTTATTACATTACAGAGGGAAATATCACACATTTGACTCTATACGCCTACACCAGCTGATACAAGGTGCTACAGATTAAGATTTTACCCAGCTAGACTGCTCTGCATCTCTGGTCACCTTTCAACAAGTCATTCTTGCATCTCACCCCAGAGATCCCGTTATAGCCTGAGATCCGTGTAGTAAACCAACTAAAATTCCAGACTTTAGTTGTGTAGCTGCTGACTTTGCAGTGGGCGTACATTTCCCCAAAGAGCCAGATGGTGAAAATGACAGTCAATCACAGCACCAGTACTGTAAAGTGCTGTCAGATCTCCAACTCTCAAAGTGCCTTCAGCACATAACGACTGACACACAAATGAGCCCCCCTTAGAGTTGGAAATGTCCAAAAACCAAAAAAAACAACAAAGACTTGCAGACAAGTGAGACATGCACAGTAGAGCCAACAGAGCAAGTTGAGGGTGGAGAGTTTACTGGGATTTTAATACTGCAGAACTGAACTGCTTCATTTTTGCCAGCAACAAATAAATTCATGTTGACGTTGCCAATATGGTACACACAGTAAATCCATTTTTCATGTTCTTGGGTTTAAGCACTTTTTTCCAATAGAATTCAGTGGTGGCAAATGCTTTCTGTTCAATGTCCTGCTTATTTTCTCCATAAGATTTTAACAGCTGGATTTGAATTAGCAATATTTCCATTGCAGTTCTCTATTTGTCCCGACCTGCCTAATACTGGCAATGCTTTTCAGTTTATGATGGATGGCTGTGTATTTAACAACAACCTCTGGTCCTTAGCTACAGCATTACATTACCAAATGTAAGAGTCCTGCAATAGCATGAATGTGGTATCACAGTAATGATTGAATTAGTAGTAATATTATTTTAAGAATATATAGAACTAGACTGTAGAATATGTAATTCAGTATTCAACAATCCACACAAAGAAACTATTGGGAGAAAAAAATCAGCAGAATCAATGCACTTACATACAAATTAATTCGACAGTGGGTGCTCAGCACCACACAGAGAGCTGAGGAATGACTGCAGGGGATCAAAGGTCAGCAAATGAGTCGAACAGGAAATACCCAATAGAGTGAACAGCATTACCCTGTTCGGGTCAATTAGAGAATAGTCAATACTCATCGCTCCTCGCAATATCAGTCATGTTTCAACTCCTGGATGGCAGCTGTCACTGTAGATTTAGGCTATGAAGTTGAAGCTACTGTGACATACTGTAACACTTTCTCATCAGCTCTCTCTCAAGGTATGTGTACAGTACATGTCAAACAGTGTATTTGAGACTAGATGAGTCAAATTGCATATACAGTACATTATTTCAGAGAAGAAATGACACCTGATTGTTTTACCTTTATAGAGTAGACAACGGACAAAAGTTGACCACTGCCCTAAATATCACATAAATCTATATGGGTGTTCAGTTTTGGTACCAACAAAAGATTTCTGATTGTCCACTTTCTGGAAGTCTTCTGTTTTAAGATGGGAAGCCAGGAAACAATCAACTCAATTCAGTAATCACCATGGCTGTTTAAGCCAAACCTGGGAGGCCCTTCTGTTTATTTTCCTTGTATCGCATTGCATTTTCTTTTTAATTTCATGGCCAAGTAGACCTCCCTGACATCCTGCCCCCATCTCAAGATCCCACCAAAGTCCACTTTTATTTCCCCTTCACCCTCACCCCACTTCTCATCCCCCGTGGCCCTGAACCCCGTCATCACCAACACTGGAAAACACTCCAGACCCTCCAAAGGTCACACTGGTCTCACAGATTTAGCAGAGGAGACAGAACTCTCTCACAAATGCAAACTCTGAATGAAAGCACAGACTAAACACATTATGTATCACAAGCAAAGTATAATACTTTGTTATACATAGGCACATACACAAATTACTTCAGTTAGCACACATGTTAATGCCCCATTTGAGCCTCTATGGTTGTCTTGACCCTAAAACCATATCTGTCCACACTAAAGGAAGTGTCTGATAAATAACCTACCAAGATAAAGCTGCACTAATCAATATTTTTATGCAAAAAATTAGTCAAAAGACAGTGTTAAAAAAACAAACACGTTCATCTAAATTTTCAGTTCTCCTTAGCTCAGAGCTGCATTTTAGCCTCATTCAGCCAAATGTTTTGGTTTCAACAAGTCCTCCAGCCTAAAATTCTTGTATGTTGTTTGACCCTAGCTTGTTCTTTCATATGACCCACTGAAGCATTTGTTAAAAAAGTGCCACTATGGCAGCAGGAATCTGTTAAAATTGCACCCTGCTGGCACCATGCACCAAAATGCTCTCTGGCTTTAATCAAACTGTCAGAAACACTTGATTTCGCAAACAGTGGCTTGATGACGCGTTAGATTTAAGCACAGAATAAACTAATTTTGTCAAAATGTGGTGGTTTGGCTGAAAAATCTAGGCTCTCTTAACATTAGGTGAAGTATGTAGCATCTTTATGGTTACAACAACACAAAGTTGTTTCACACATTCACCCCAACCCCCTCTGTACAAACATTTGTGTGTCTGTGTCGATAGACTGCATGGGTTATTTTGTTGCTGCTATAGAGTCATATTTTATAGGACGTTAGTCTCATTACTTTTACAGCCTGCAAATAATCAATGTACATAGGCATCTGTTTGCCATATTTCTGTGTCGTGCTTAGCTTGTTCTGCCGTCTCCCAAATCGCCAGTAAAAATAAATGAAGCAACATTTTTGTTGATTAATATTTTGTATAAAAAGGTGTGTCCATTTTCATCATCCTCTTTCACCACTGATTGCTTTTAATGTTTTAAAGACATTATCATTGCCTGTAAGTGAGCAATATTACTGCTCATTACTGTACAGTATACGATACAGGATAAAACAGTTTAATATGAACAAACAGAAGCAAAAATCATGATCATGTTGGACATAAAATATAAATGACTATAAAACTGTGCACAGCCTGTGTGGTTTTTGGTAAAGGTTCAACTTCCTTGTTGAACTTTAAGTAACCAAGATGCAGAAAACTTTGCAGAGACTTTGCTTTTTCCGTGTGCGATTATAGAATTCATACGATATATGTAATAAATGCATAATAATGGTGGTTTCACTAGAAAGTGGGTTTAAAAACCTCCAGGAGGAACATTTTGAATGCTGAAACAATGCAATTCAAAAATCTAAAACAGCTGTGGAGTGACCACAACTTGGATGGACATACTGTAGACTGTAGAACACACACACACACACACACACACACACTTGACTCCTTCCCAGTACACAATTACACACATTGTGTGTCATCTTGGCAATAGCAAGCATGCCTGCAGGAATGAATGTAGACAGCAGTACAATAACTGTACAATACGTTTGACACATTATGCTTAAAAACATGACACTGCCTGTCTCATACACGCACACACACACACACAGCAGCTGAAACCCCTTTGTTTATGTTACATGTGTGTCGTCTTCCCATAAGAAAAGTGAACGCGGCTGTGCCTCTCAGCAGATTCTCTGCACCACATAAACATGTCATCAGACAGGTGCTGTAAATAATGTAACTGTACAGTTACATTACATGACAGCATTTATCCTTAAAATTAAATGTTGGATCAAATATAGAAACTTGGGAAACCAGTGACTCATCAAAGTGTATTAAGCTGTATTTTTGAAAAATACAGATTTGTTTGGAGTAAAGTGTTTGAGGTTTTTGTCATTAATCTCATTTTGATATTATACAGTCAAATCCAGACACATCCCTAACTCGGTGTTAAACTCCAGTAACTTCCACATGAATTTTGAGTAAAATAAATAAATAAAAAGAAATGAGATTAGAGACTATTTGAAAATGTCGAGCATCTTTAGAGTGTCACTTACACTGTGACAGCTATCAGTCATCTACATCCACTCCACAGGGTGCAGCCAACAGCAATGCAGCAGTAGATGCTTTTAGAATGACAAACACCATCTACAACAAGAAGAGGCAGAACCTGTTGCCGAGCCACAGAGAGGGGCTGAAGCTGCCAGGTCGGACATTGTTTGTGTATGAATGCACAGCAGGTATATACAGGATGTTTTGATTTGTAGAGCCACATAGACTTAAGACAACATCAGCTAAAGCTTCAAAGGCTTGGACCACCTTAGATGAAATTCCCAGTTTCTTCTAGAGTTTTAAAGTCTTCACACATTTATAAAGACATTTCAAGCTAATTTTGATCACAACAGCCTTGGCAATGATTTGAGTGAATGATCCTGCTTTCCCCCACCTTTCATGAACTGATCCTCAACAGGACAAATAGCTGCTAAACTTGTGGTGTTTCTCAAAGGTCAGCACCAGACTGCAGCAGGTTTCAGCAGAATAGGTGTGCAGCGAGTATGTGACTGTCCAGATCAGAGCCAAAGTGTTGGTAAAAATAAGCAAACATTTCATGCCAACAAAAATCTTGCTAAATGAAAGGTTTAATTAAAATAATTTTTAACAGTTTTGTCCTTGAGATTGCAAAGGTCATCGCTGCTTTTTATATTCCAATGACAAACACACAGCTCTGCCTTTCACAGCACATTCACACGCAGTATGACTGTGGGGAATGTGCAGCACTGTGCATGTTGAAAAGAATAAAAATAGCTGGGAACACTTTAGCCGTGACCAATAGTAAATGTTTTTGTTTTATAGCCTCCATTTTTAGTCCAGCTGTTTAAAATGCTCCTCTGTCCAAACTATTAAAAAGAACACTATTTTTTATCACGCTTTGTATGCAAAAAAGTACAAAAATCCCACCTTGTATATTTTGTGATTGTGGTGATTGTCACCAGATTTTTGGTTTCGTCTATATATATATTAATTTAACCTTTGTTTATGCAGGAGTGTTGCCTAGAAATGCCAACACTGTTATTGGATATTTTACATTTTCAGAAACATACTGTGTGAGTTATTCTGTTCGCCACTGAATGATGCACCTGTGCAGTGGTGGCAAAGACAAGTGTTTAGAAGATGTAAAGATTCACTGACTCACAGAACATAGACATTCATCTTAATCTTGGCAGCGCAACTGAGTTATGATCTGCTCCACATGACTGCTTGTTATCATGTGCAGTCCTTACTTAGATTGTGTCATACCACACGTTAAGACAAATCTAAATTCTTTGTGATATTACAATCCAATAACATGAAATTTTAGCCATAGTTGAAATGAATCTTTACTTGAACCTGAATTGAGTGCTACAAATTGGATCCAAACTGTAATAGTTTATAATTATAGATGCATATTTGTAATTTTCACATCAAATCATGAACTGCTAATGTATACAGAATCATTTAGCAATGCATAACACTCTTAAAAATAAGTTATTACATAACTTTCACCACCATTCACTTGCTTGTTTCAGTACTTTGTGTCATAATGCAATCCAAAAGCCAAAGTGTATAAGCTGTTGAGTCACTTTACCTCCTTCAAAAAGACAAAACATCACTAGTTCCTCTTTAATCATTCTCCCTTCATTTGCCTTCTCCCTGGGTGTCCACAGAGTTTGTTGGTTGACTAGTCTGGAAAAGGTCAAGTCTGTTAACCTAAAGCATCCTTATGAGCCAACATAAGCACAAACACTTTCCTCCAGGACCCATCTTAGCAAATTGGTCCTCAGCACATGGCAGTTAGACTCTGGCTGCGTGCTGCCCTCCTGCTAGCATGCATAGCTTTAGCATGTAGAGCCAAGAGAACCGTCGCCATTTAGGTCTAAGGGGTGGTGCAGAAAAAGACATATGTGAACCTGAAATTGGTTGATTTCCTGTGCAAAACACAGTCAATTACTTGGGTTTCAACCTGTAAGGTTGCCAGGTTGTGTGTTGGTCCAATTGAAAAACAGAACAGCTATGTGGAGCACAGATGGTGCAGCATATGGGTGAGTTTAAGTATGAAGAAAAAATCATTTCATTTGTCCAAAACCTATTATTCAAGAGAAAAAAAACAAATTCACAATTTAAAAAAAAGTTATTTTTAACACATCTGTGCGACTCATTTTGGGAACCATATGCTTTAACATTGCATTTTGGCATCTCAGTAACCATTGATCAGTTTATTTCTGTTAATTGTTTTCATGATGCTGCAAACTGAAGAGTTAGTAGCTGGAGTACTTTCAAGACACGTATGGAGGTGAATCTTCCAGCTGAAATTATGAAATCTGGTGCATTCTCGTTTCAGAAAAATCTGGTTCTCCGTTGTAAACACTTTTGCTCTTTGCTCGTTTGGTCTGTAGACAAACAAAACTACAGCATGCAGCTGGTAGATGGACACCTATTGTTGTTCTTGTTCTCATCACAGGCTGAGCTATTTGATCTTATCTCAAAGCTCCCAAACCACTTCAAGTAAAGACATTTCACATTATATTGAAGTGATATTAGAACATGTACTATTCTGCTGTTGAAGCTGTGTTTGGTTTAAATAATAAAGAGGGTTCCATGTTCCACATATCTGCAAAAGTCCAAGACTTGTTTCCATTGTGGTTCTTTATGTGCTTCAGATACCTCTGCCTCATACCACCTTTAACAGTATTAAAATGCCTTGAAAAATCTGGCAGGTATGCCACTGAGACCTGCTGCTTTACCACATTTGAGGCTTATCAACAAGCTTTTTATTTTATCCTCTGAAACAGGCCTCAAAGACTCTGGTGTCTCACCAAACATCGTGTTTCAGATAGAAATCTTGAGTAAAACCTGATTCATTCATTCTTGGTCGTGGGGGTAGACTGTCAAAGACATTTAATCTGTGCCAGGACATTTTACAAAAGTCAGTCTGCTACAAAAAAAACTACACAAAACTCAACAGAAGCTGTGACTTTTCATATGTTTGAATATCAAACAGAAATGTTAAGTCTCTCAATCTAACTTATACTCATTCAGAAAGTGTTTGAATGTGTTGAGAATTGTATTGTAGCTATAAAAGCCAGACTCGAATATTTGGACTGCAAATCTACTATATTAAAATGATCATTCAGTACCATGGAGCAGCACCATGTTTAACACCTAGCGGGGTCTTAGGCCTCATTCACATTTGTTATTTAATGATAACAAATCAGACTAAATCCAGATTCAATTTTCTGTTTGCCCAGATATGCATTGGCCAAATTCCACATGCAATTCACCAGTGCAAATTATTCAATTATTGCACTCATGAGGGATATTTTTGTGCCCTTTGCATGACCACTGGTACTCTGAGGAGCAGCATAACTTATGAATGTGTCATGTGGAGATACACTACTCACAAAAAGTTAGGGATATTTGGCTTTCGGGTGAAATTTAAAGAATACGTAAAAAGATCACACTACAGTGATATTATATCATGAAAGTAGGGCATTTAAGTAGAAGCATGCAATGGTGATTTCCTCATCTCAAA
>JAUMHL010000010.1:21346661-21389940 GCA_032362345.1 Sandelia bainsii
TTATAGTGCAGTTTAGGTTCATCCTGAAATTTCACCCGGAAGCCCAATATCCCTAACTTTTTGTGAGTAGTGTATGTGTGTCTCACACAGTCATGAAGTGACTGTGTAGGACACAAGTTTAGATTAAAAAAAAAAAGAAAACTTTATGTCGTTGTGATCTCAAACTGTCTTCAGACAACTCTTCTTAATTTCCTTTATTTGTATAAGGTCATTGATACATGGTTAGGGTACAGCCAGGGTTAGGGTAATATCACCAGGTGGCCATGATTAGGGAAATACTGTTCATTCCAACCATAATAGTTAGAAGTGAAAAAAGAGAACACCATAGTGCTTTTTCACTAATGCAGAATATATGCACATGAACATCATTTTTATGAGACCAGGTTCGAGCGGGGACTGATTCGTAAGGTTTGTCACAGCGTTGGCCATGTGTGCATTCACAGGAAATGAGGAGTACCCAGAGGCTTCGTTCTCGGCCTGGCTCATTCTTCAGGAGAAGGAGGGGACAGAGGGAGACTTTCCAAAGTCTGGAAAAATAATTCCTGGAGACCTGCAAACAGCCAAAAGCAATAAGGCTATAAGGAAACATTGGCCACTCTCCAATGAAAACAATTAAAATGAGTAATGTGTTAAACAATCATACCAGAGCAAAAGTCCCATTAATTTATGAGAGTGTGCATGACTTCCAAGGGGAGGGAGTGCTAGATCAGAAAAATACATATACATAATATTATATTACTTTTGAGAAACAAAATGTGGGTAGAAACCCTGCAAACCCTTCACAAATCAGATATTAAGCTCACAGAAAACTTTCATGTAGTTTACATGGTTTATGTTAAATAGTTGGGGATGAAGGTCGTATTGATGCACAATGATGCTTCAACTGGACATCGTAAACAGGAAATGTCACCAAACAATGCCCATGTTTGATGCATGAGCTTTTTAAAGAATATTTACATCTGATAATAGGTTTTTGCAAAGTAGAATTTTAAGTAAACTTCAAATGACTAAACTAAAAGTAAACCAATACCATTCAGTGTGAGTGGCAATGAGTTATTTCTGTGGCGAAACAGCTAAATGGTTGACATCTGTTTTATTGTGTGAAAAATCGCAGAAGCAAGAATTATCCAGGTAAGCCTGGAATCTGGACCAATGAGGAGATTTATTTTTTTTTTATTTCCTTTTGACGTATGGACCACTGTAAAATTTTTATAAACTGCACTTTTCCACCCTTTTGGTACTCAAAGCGCTTTACACTGCCTCTAATTCACCCATTTAGCAGCCATTGTGGGAGGGTACTCGCAATGAAGGTAGGCTGCTCAGTGACAGCCTATGAATGTTATACCGTTTGATAAGTGGACTCCACCAATTCCAATTCAATCAAATGTTATCAAACCCCATCCTTAGAATCCTTAACAGACAGGTGCGATGTTAAAGCATATCTAAAACTTAAGCTAAACTAAATGCACAGAAAAAATTCCAAACTTGCCTTGAGACAGGCTGTTAGAAAAGCTGTCTGATTAACAACAAAGGTGGTGTCAAATCAGTTGATGCAGAAGTGATTACATGTGCCAAATCAAGCCAGCCTTCAACAGAAAAACTTCTCTTTAACTCCGGGCAGCATTTTCTGAAAGCTAGGTTTGAACCCAGACAGCTTTCATAGAAGAACTTGTTTTTCAGTACTTGTTTTAAAACCACATTATAAAATATCTGAGCCTGTCATGTTCATTACATCCAAAATTGGCCTTTTACAAATCATAAAGATGCACAAATTAATCAGTAATTAAAGCTTTAACAAAAATAGATTCAGTTGATTTTCTAATTGTTGATGAAGGAATATGTAATAAGAAATAATCATTATTTTATATACAAAAATGAATTTTTATCTTTTCAGTACATTTAATAATAAAATCCTTTGGTACTGAAAAATAGGTAAAATGTATATTTTTTTTAAACAAACTAGTGATTTAAAAATGTATTATAAACACATATAATACGTGTTTATAAAACAGTAAGTTTAGAGCAGTAAGTGAAATATCACTGTAATATAAGAACTTCCTGGCTTGGTAACAGACTACACTTCATCCATCTCTGCAGGTAGATTTCTGGATCAATCCTGAACCTCACAGTCAGGTACACACACATTTTTGATGCTTTATTTGTAACACACACACACACACACACACACACACACACACACACACACACACACACACACACACACACACACACACACACACACTCATATAGAGGAGGAACATTCAACATCTGTCTGGCTGGCTCCCTAGGCAAGCAGCAGCCCAACCAGACATGCCCAATGAAATATTCATGATACGCTAGCATGTGATATGTCAAGACAAAAACAGAAACACCATCTACCTCTCCTCATCCTCCAGTGGTTCAGCTGTTCATTCATTATACATGGTTGCTCCATGCACCTCCACACTGTGCATATTACTGTTTCTATCTATACCTGCTGCCTTTGCCCTGTGTGTAGCACACGCTGCTGTCCAGAAAATGTGATTTTTATGAAGTAATATTCTTTACATTTTGTCTAACTAAAACCTGGACTCTCACCCATTTCCCCCAAATATATACACAGAGTGTAACATGAAGGTCAAGTACCTACACTATAGTGAGTTACATTTTCTGCATAACGTGGCATGATTGATTGACTTGGACCTGTCAAAGTCCTAGTGCTCCCCAGCAGGTGATAGATTTCATCATTAAGCTAGTTAGTTACATTCTTAACATCTCATTGTTTTTGTATCTTTGACAAAATTATCATTTCTTTGTCAAACATTTCACAGAAAAACCTTTAGACTGAGAAACAGCTCAGCCCATCCCAGGGAGGTGTTATATTTGACTTGCAACTCAAAGCTGCGAGTGTTGCGTCGTTGTTGTTAACATTATAATTAATACAAGTGGGACAGGAGGATTTTCATGTATTTCCTTTTTGCTACACAAAGGAGAAATCTACCTTGGACCTTCTAGAAAATTTGGTTTGAGTTTGTGTATTTATTTTAGCAAACGTGTGTGTCTGTGTTTGAGAGTAAACTGAAAAATTGCAACTTTATCCATTTCACAATACATTTAAAATGCATTAAAGTCTGCAAAAATATGATATTTTCTGATGTGACTGTTTGTAGCAATAGATACCAAAAATGATAGGTATTTGGAATGTTGTAGGAGAGCTTGAACATCACTCATGAGCCGATAACATATGGGGATTAACTAAGGTCAAAGTCTGCAGGAAGCCACTCATACATCTTGCATAAATATACACAGCTAATGATGGACGCATACCTCACCTGAATCCAGAGATCTATGTGTGGGGTCACAGGGAGGGATGTACATCAAAATGCATGTTAATAGGTTAAGAAGTGTTTTTACCTTGCAGAAGTGAAAAAGTTTAATACTGATATTACCTCCTCAGGCCTCTATGTGTATTTTATCCAAGATCCAAAGTTTTATTTCAAAAGTACTGGTGAAGATATATTCACAATTCCTGGTAAATCTTTTTTTACATATTTATTATGTTTATCATTTAAAGTTGGTGGTAGCAGTGAAATAATGCAAAAGTCAGAAATCAAAACTATATGTGAGCCATGCTGAGTGGGAGCTTTGCCTAAAAGAAGTACAGTGGTACCTTTGTAACACTCGTCTGTTGTAACCCCTGTTGAGTTTTTTTACATTCCTTTCAACATACTACAAGTTAATTAACACATGGGTTAAAAGTCCAGAACGACGCCACTGTGAAGTACCACCCAGTGTAAGTTTAGAAAGTGTCCCTCTGTGCCAGCTTGCCTCTCTGGCTTGTCCGCACACTCATCCATCATGCTGACTGTGGATAAGGCAACTTTTGGCCAAAGCTGATCCTGTCATCACTACAGGGTCGAGGTCCAAGATAACTGCCATGTGGTCCAGCTGTTACCAGCACTCAGCGTACCCACAATGGTTTGCTTGTGCTCTGAGCCGAGTGGGAGAGTTACACTCACAACATTTAAGCCCTTCCTCGAGTCCTCTTCTTGCATCAGTGGCACACAGCTGTGCTGTCGAGAGCTGACGGAGACGGACTGTGTGTGTTGTAGCAGGTGTCAGGAGGAAATGGTCTATTCCTGATGTGCATTTTGTACTTAAATGTAAAAGAAGTGAGACTGTAGTAGCACAACGTTTGATGAGAAATGATCTCATTCAAAGTGCTGCTTTGTGAGCTCATCATCACCACTGACCTTGATTATTTCTGTTATATTCTGAGACATCCATTTTTCAAATCATCTATGATGTCTTGATTCTTGCTCTTATAGTACTAGCAGCACAAAACAGACAACATCATCTGGAGGAGTGTTTCTAGAAGCATGGAGATGTTTTAATACAAGGAAGACAGTGGATGTTTTTATACCACACTCCCCAAACTAGAATGATAGGAATACGGAGATGTTTCATATATGCCCATATCAGCAGGTTAAGGTTTTTAACACATACACAGTAAGTGTAAAGTTAACTAACCCAACTGTATGTCTTCAGACTGGAGAAAGAGCAAGCACAGGGAGAACATGCAAACTCCACACTGAAAATCTCCCTCCGGCTGGCCTGGATTCAAACCACTGGGTTAACTGGTGTCCCTAAATTGCCCGCAGATGTGAATGTGAGTGTCAATTGTTGTCTGTCACGTATTGTATGTCTCTATATGTCAACGCTGAGAGACTAGCAACCCATCCAGGGTGTACCCCACCTTTCACTCAATGACAGTGGAGATCACTTTCAGCACTCCATGAACCCTAACAGAATAAGTAGTTAGGAAGAAGGATGAATGTTTGCAGGTAACTAGGAGACATTTTAGTGCATGCATGTGTTAGACAGACAGCTCACAACTGTCAACATCCAAATGAAGCGTCAAGCAGGGACAATTTGATCAGTGAGCTGGAGAGATACCACAACCTGATTTAAATAATTTCTAAATAGGAACAGGCTCTCGCTCTCTATCGGCAATTTAATGTTAACTTTATGATTTCACACCCACCAATCTGGCAGCAGAAATGGAAATTAGCTTCTGGACACAGTGACGAGATGAAATGGACAGATATTCCTAAGTGGATAACAAAGCAACACCATGTCTAATCAAACTTTCACTCTGTATAAAGAACGTAAAAAAACTTACAAACCGTGACATTCGAACAAATGGGTTAATTACTTTTTTTTAAATGGGCTCTTAAACACATTTGTTTCTTTTAAACTCTGAGTTGTAAAGTTCCTGTCAAGGGTTGCTGGGGCCATAAGATTCACTCTAAATGTAAATAAGTGGTGTTTGAAATGGCTGTTAGCCACACGCTTATTAGAGCAGGAGATAAACCAGGTTAGCCTGTTCTCCACAGGGTCAAGTCCCTAATTAACCCAAAACGGCTTTGTCATCTTTTTTCATTCGATTATGGCAAAGAATTTGGTGCTGCAGCACACAGAGATGAATGTGAGTTGCTTATTTCCCGTGCCTCTTCCTCCTCCCCTCATGGCCGATATTTGACAGATAGTGGTGAATATACGTTGTATTAAAGTAAAACAAAACATCTGATGAGAGATAAGAAGTTACTTTTCCTCCTCCAGCGGGTTTGGGAAATCTCAGCCTTGTCTGCTATATGTGTTCATTTGTATAGAGGAACAACAGGAAAGATTGGTGGGAGAGACATTTAAGGTCATAAACTGTGGAGCCCCAGAAGAATGGTGAAGGAGAATTGTGAAGCACCACAGAAGAGGGAGGAGAAACGGCTGTGGAGAAAGGAGTAGATGAGGAAAAATGCGATTCAAATCTACGACATTGCAGGTACAGCGAGGTACGGTTTGTGCCTTAACCTGCTGAGACACCATTCCTCCACCCGGGGGGAGCGGACAATCTAAATTGCATCAGCGAAGCAGTAGCACCATCGAAGTTGCAATTTTGATTGACCACCAAGATAAGAAAAATGGGAAAGATAGATATGGTGGAGTAGATTATGTAATGGCCTGCTACTCTTCGAAACCCTGATAAGTGTGTATGGATTTAACCTCCATTCACGTGTGAGCAAAACTGCGATATGTTGATGACATGTGCTTATGCATTTTACAGCCTAAGGTGACAAATGGCTTTGTTGTGCTGCCAGTATTATAAAGTCAAGGACCAAATATTGTCTAGATATTGAGAAATTATCTAAATATCCCAGAATAAAGTTTTCTCAACTGGTTGCACTCATTTTAGTGTGTCTGTTCAAACAGGTGTAAATGATTTTGGGTTGTGTACAACATTACTTAGTTTCAAGCTTTAAGTGTCCCGAATATAGTTTTCATTGCAGTCATGTTGCATTAGACTGCATTAGATTACAAGGGGGACAAGTGTCAACTAGGTCTGAATGTCATTGTCCTCATTTGGTCAGACACTACACATTAACTGAATAAATGCTCCACAGTTCACTTCCTAAGTCTGGATAAGTCTTTATTTACCAACAGTATAGAAAGGAAGGGAAGGAGGAAGGCACTGTGCTGCCTGCAGGGACGTCTTACAACGTGCAGGAAATCTTTTGCTTCATCCCTCCAATGGGACGTCCTGCTGAGGCTCAAACTGAAGAGTAAAGAAGGAGAATAAGGAAGAGTGGGCAGAGGTTAAGATATGAGTATCAGCTTCTTCTGCCTTTGCGGGGATAGAGGGAGCTAAGGTGGTTGCAGCAATTACATGATAGTATATTGCTCAGCTCCTCACAGTAGTGATGGGAAGTCCAGCTTTTTGCGAAGCTTCGGCTCTTTTGGCTCGGCTCCCTTAGAAGACCCGGCTCTTACGGCTCCCAAATGGCTCTTCATTTAGCATCACTCTGAGCCCTATGTTTCAGCCTATTTTAGCAATTATGAATGGTTTGTGTGTTAAGCAGTTTTTATTCAGTGTTTTCATAAATGCCTAATTTTTTATGCATTTTTTATATATTACAAAAAAATACAGTTACTATTTAACATTTTAATCAAACCTTTAAGTCTTTACTGCAGGTTGGCATTCAGAAATTTAGCTGATTTGTTCACTTTTTCCCAATGCACTTGCATTTAAGTCTCTCCGCTCTGTGTACCTGGCCTGTACAACTACACTGTCTTCAGAGCGTGTGCCCCCCTTCCTTCTTTCACATTATGGTATGATCCTAGTCTGTCTTTGCATGTGATTGGCCTCATAGTGTGCCCATCAAAATAAAGTCCCTGCATGGATTCTCAGCAGAGAGACTGAAGATTCGGTTCTCCCCGATGGGAATCAGCTCTTCCAGCTCTCTACAAAGCATCGGCTCTTAGGGCCGGCTCATTCACGAACGACACATCACTACTTCACAGCAGTTCTAAACTTATTACAGTTAGATACTTATTTATATAAATTTTAACATTAGTCTTTTTATTCCATGTTAGCGTCACTTTCACCAAATGTGATAAATATAAAGTATTGGTAAGCTCCATAAACTGTCTGATTTGCATTGTGTGTAAAGCAGAATTATAGTTATAGTCAGTCTCCCCCATTAGAGTTAGTAGTGATGGGAAGTCCGGCTCTTTGCAAAGCTTCGGCTCTTTTGGCTGGGCTCCCTTAGAAGAGCCGGCTCTTACAGCTCTCAAATGGCTCTTCATTTAGCATCACTCGGAGCCTTATATTTTAACCTAATTTTGCAATTATGAATGTTTTGTGTGTTGGTAATTAATTAGATAATTTTTATTTAGTGTTTTCATAAATGCCTTGTTTTTTATGCATTTTTTATATGTTTAAAAAAAAAATTCAAAATCACATTTTAATCAAAACTTTAACCGAACAACTGAACACAGAACCACAGCAAACAAATCAAATAAATAAAGATCCTAGTCTGTCTTTGCATGTGATTGGCTGCATAGTGCTCATCAAAATAAAGTTCCGCCCCTGCCTGCATGGATTCGCAGTACAGCTGAGCAGAGCAGCTGAAGATTCGCCTCTCCCCGACAGGAGTCGACTCTTCCGGCTCAGTACAAAGCATCGGCTCTTAGAGCCGGCTCGTTCGCGAACGACCCATCACTAAGAGTTAGTGTTTTATGTATGTTACCACTGTAACTGGTGGCTTAATATAATCACTCAGTCACATGGTGCATATGAACATCATACACACAGAGAGCAAGTGTGTGTAGGAGGACATCACGAAGAGCTGTGATGAATTATTGCAGCGCCAGTGTTGGAATTCCCTTTGTGTGTCTGCGTGTGTGTGTCTGTGTGTGTATGTGTGCGCACAGAAGAGTGAGACACACACACACACACACACACACACACCCTCTCTCATGTGTGATGAACTGTTGGACTTTCCTCTCAGCGGGGTTCCCCTCTCCCTTGGCACTGAGCCGACACACCACAGAGCGCTGACAGCAACACACTGATGTCTGTGTCACGCCTTTCGCTCCCTCTCCTTCCTGCTTCATCCCGACTGCAGCAGACCTCCTACACCTCCCAGCTCTTTACCAATATGTGTTGTGTTTAACCATTTGATACATGTGTTCTTGTGTTTTTTTCCATATGATACATGTTTTACAGCATGATGATACAGCAGACAGTTTGTAGCACATCATGCTTTTTCTGTCTCTTCAGTGATGCCTCATTACTTCCATGTGGGGCAGCAGGAGGATGAAGGAGCAATGTTACATTATCTTACTTTACCTTAATTAACATCACATTAAAACACAACTTCTCTATAAAAACTATACTCATGGGTACAATGTGTACTGAGAGGTGTATGCATGCTATATATTGTCCTGCAGATGCATGCTAACCTACAGCCTTACCAGCCATTGAAAAATGATTTCAGTGATTGACTTCATCATGCCAGCTGCAACAACTTCATAGAACCACATTGCCCCAGCAGAGCACTTCGCTCTCAGAGTGCTGGTCTACTTGTGGTTCCTAGAGTTTCCAGATGTAGAATGGGAGGCAGAGCCTTTAGCTATCAAGCTCATATAAAACACAATCTGAAAGTTGCATTATACATTCTTTGCCAGATAAATTTATTACAGCAGGAGCATTATAGGCTGTTTTTATATTGATAGGTTTGTCAGATTGTAAGTTATGCAACATGCTCTTCCCATAACCTTTAGACTGGACAGAAAGTATTAGTTACATTAAAATTATGAATGTTTAAAGGTCATTTTCATTATTCTCCTGTAATTCACTGTCATGACCAGCACCTAGATTTTGGTGTGCATTCACCAGACAACTCCTAAATAAGGATATCCACCATGAGAGATTGGGATTTCACGCTCAGCTGCACTAAATCCTTTTAAAGATGCTGCAGCTCTGGCTAGCTTCCCCACAGAGATAACATGGCTTCAGCATCACAGCAGCGAGGTTGTGTCTCTGTTCTGACAGGACAAACGCAGAACAGCCAGCAGCTCATTAGACATTGGTGCCCCGAGGGCTCAGCTCCACCTCTCAGACAAGACAAGGAAACAGAGGAGAGACACTTAACCATATGTGGACTGGATCCCTGTAGAGAGAGAGGGGGAGAGAGAGAGAGCATGATGGAGAGACAAACAATGGGTGAGACAGCAAAGAAGACTAGGAAGGATGAGATTCAGATGGTTAGAAGAGGATAGAAAAGCATCTGGAAAAACACTGTGTGAAAAATCCTCCAGAACAGGGCAGGGCCTGACTTATTAGGTTATTAATAAAGAAGTGTGGTTATCCTATGTTTATCTTAAATGTACAATGTGTCACTGTATTTGAATTTCTTACACACTATTCTGTCTCTCTGGTTTACCGCTCTGATTTGAGCCCAGTATCCTTGTATAAAAAGGACAATTCTACACCTCACGATTTACAGTGTCCTACGTGTAGTAGGAGTGCTGCTTTGGAGGTGAAGGTGGTTGCTGAGGTTTGCATTGAACAGCTACAATAATAACACTGCAAATAACAGTTGCATTTTTATTTGCTATTACCAGTTGTCTTGCTTTTATAAAGATGGTGTTTTGTCAGTAAGCCTAACAATACCAAAGCTGCCAGATATTAGAGGCAGCAAGAATTAAAAAATAAAACACTGCAGAATTGTTCTGCCAGTATTCTTGTGATAGGGTTGCTGGTTGCATATTAATGAGCAGAATAATAGAAAATAAATGGATTTATAGGATTTTTTCATCAGTGTGTTGTAATGCTATATGTAGTATCTTACTCGCTGGATTAGTCAACAAACAAACAATTTAACGGTTGGTTTTTCATCTATAAAAAATTTCAAAATTGAGATTTGAGAAATATTCTAAATTACAGCTCACTAGTGCTGTAAACAATGAGTACTGTCCCACCTTTGCTCTGATATGTCAGATGCCAACTTTTAAACAGGCAAATCTAATACTTTTTTACTTACATACTGTGTGTGTGTGTGTCTTTGTGTGTGTTTGCTGGTCAGTGAGTTGAATGGGCAGTTTATTTCAGCCACCTAATCTCCTTGTTTTTTAGTCCTTTAGTGAAACTAATCAGCAAGTGGACTAATAATACCCAGTTCGTTGGCTGCCCCCCAGTTCCATTAAATCCAACCACTTTCAGTGCTAATGGGCCGTAAACAAAGAGGACAATTAGTCAGGCTCCACAATACACACTTAAATACACAAACAGGTACACTGCATACAGAGCATACAGTATACTGATGTTTCCAAGACTGACAGGATTAGGCATGTCTGTGCATATGCAACAAAATTAATAACTTAATGAAATTTGCACAGATAACTGAGGTGTTTTACAGGGAGTTCTGATTTATTCATATCTAAAGACAGTGAAATAAAAAAAAACTTCATTATTCATTTTAGCATCCTTCTCTTTTAAGAAGCCATCCAGCCTTCAGCCGAATACATTTACCTTTTAAAAAAAACACAAGCAATGAAACACAACGTTTTTTTTATGTGCTGTGCACGTTTTATATTTGCTTTCCTGTGCAACTTTAGCATGTATGAGACACTACACAGTCACTACACATCTGAATTTGTGTGTGAAGCATTAAACAAAGAGATGATACAATCCGAGACATACAGTCCAGAGTTTGACGACTTACTACACATGCATTTCAGTTTCCTATAAAATGCCCAGATGCCCAAATGTAGCTATCCTTAGAAACAGAGCACAGGCACACCTGGGTGTTAGATGCTGCAACACCCTGCAGGTTCATCTACATCTGTGTGATATTTTCGTTTAACACAGTCAGGGAAACAGAAAAGTAAAGCGAGATTAAGGTTTTTACTGCAGGCCTCACTTGCCTCAGTTAAGTTCAGTGTTCATGACTCTACAATAAGAAGGAGACTGGGCAAAAATAGCATCCATGAGTTCAAAGGTGAAAACCACTGCTGAACAAAAAGAACACAAAGGCTCATCTCATATATGCCAAAAAAACATCTTATCTTCAAGACTTTTGGGAACATATTCTGTGGACTGATGAGACAAAAGTTGAACTTTTTCGAAGGTGTGTGTCCCGTTACATCTGGTGTAAAAGTCACACAGCATTTCATAAAAAGAACCAACAGTCAAACTTGGTGGTGGTAGTGTGATGGTCTGGGGCTGCTTTGCTGCTTCAGATTGACTTGCTGTGATTGATGGAACCATGAGTTCTTGAGTATTTTGTATTTACTCAGATTATCTTTGTGTAATATAAAAATTTGTTAGATGATCTGATTCATTTAAGTGACAAATATGCAAAAAAAAGAAAAATCAGGAAGGAGGCAAATACTTTTTCACAGCACTGTATGTTACTTAGATGAAAGAAGCAGTCTAAGTGATATCTTTAATATGCTGTTCAAAGGAGAGGTAAGGATCAAATGTGACTCCAGGCTCTGAGAAATCACACCGTTGTCAAGAGTTAACTGATCAAACTTGAGACGGTGTTGGGGCGGGCCAATGACCAGCATCTCAGTTTTATCTCAATTTAGAAGCAGAAAATGATGTGACACCCAGCTTTTCAAAGCAGACAAGCAGAACTCTCATTTAGTATTCTCAGAAGTAAAGTCAATGCTAGTTAGCTAGCTGAAGGGTAAAGCTAACAAAGGCTAACATTAACATCCTATGTTCAGAGTCAAAACATATCAAAGTAAGTGCTGTTCATAGTGATCACAATCAATCCATCCATCCATTTTCCTAACCGCTTGTCCTCTTAAGGGTTGCGGGAGTGCTGGAGCCTATCCCAGCTGTCATCGGGCAAGAGGCAGGGTACACCCTGGGCAGGTCGCCAGTCCATCGCAGGGCATAGCGATCACAATCAGCAGTGCAAATGCATCAGTGTTTGGATGTCAGTGTAGACTTGGAAAGTCAGGAGCAATAATTGTTCACAGACATTGTAGTGAACTTGGAAAAGCAGAGCAGTTCTTACAAAATTTGTAAAAAAAAAAAAAAAAAAAATGTTGGTCAAAAAGTGTTAAACCACTAGAAAAACCAAGTCAATGGAAGCTCAACAATACTGAGGCCAGAATAAAAGAATCCCAAGCTATTTAAGATTTGACATGATTTCTATCGATTTCAATTGAAAATATTTATAGTTTTTTTGTTACTTCACACCTGCCAGATGTTGAATTGTTGAGTTCCTTCCTGGGTGCCTCTGTACTTTCTTACAGAATTTAGTGTTACATCAATTAGAATAAAATTATTGTCACTAAACCAAACACACTTAACTAAGACACAGAAACCGTTGTTATTGTTTCAACTTCTGTTATTGCGACACATTTCTGCAGAAAGTCACTGACCTGGAAAAAGTGGCATTTGAATGTGCATTGTTTATCTGTCAAGACAGTGAAGTAATTTGCCTAAAAGTATGCAGTGAGGTAGAAAACTGTGGACACACAATGCCACTTTGTATTTTGGTTGCAGCAGAGAATTATTTTTAATTGAAAGGCCTTTTTTTCTTCCTTTCGCGCACCACTTCTGTCTCTACCTAATGCAGCTACACCTGCCAAGTCAAACCTATTTACAGACATTTTACAGTTTATTGCAACAAATGAAAAAAAATCATTGTTCCTTTCCCATCCCTCTTTGTGATTGTCTCCATGTTTCTTTTATCCCTTCCCTCCTGCATTCTCTCTCTCCTGCCTCCCTTCCTCTTGATCCTTCCTTACTCCTCCATCTGGCCTTTTCCTGTCCCTGCTTTACTTCTTTTTCACCTCTTCTCTACATTCCTTCCCTCATATTAACTAGTTTATTGTTTATTCCATTTATGCAAAGTTTAGGCTCGTTTTCTTTCTAACTGTCTGACGTTTGCCACCTCTTTTTTGCTCAAACCCTCTTTCTGTCTTCTTACATCTTTTTTTCTCTTGACTCCTTTCCTGTGGATATCTTTCCAACGCTGTTGTTTCTTTTGCCCTCTCCCTCCTGCCTTCTCTCTGTTCAAGGTCAGTGGCTTCTGAGAAGAGTCTCCCATAAGACACTCAGAGTGAGGCTGCAAGCAGGAGGCTTCAACAGTCCATGTCTCCTTCACTTTCTTCCGTCCCCTCATCACCTCCTGCACCTTCCATCACTACTATGCCTTTACAGGCAATGAGAAGTAAATGTTGTCTCCACTTTCGTGTTTTGTTCTTTGCATTCTCTCTTCAGGTTGTTGTAACTACATTGGAACTGCACACACACAGTGTCTAACCCTAACTAGCTAACACATTAATTCTGTTTTAGGAGAAGATGTGGTTTATTCTTGACATGTAATTGGCAGCCTGTGACTGGTATGGTTTTGTAATGTGGGGAGCTGAATTTCCTTAACTGGGTGGTCATGAGGTGAGTTTTGGCTGGAAGCATGAAGCAAGGTTTTCCAGGCTTTTTCTTTTTTATATACATTGCAGAATTATTTAGTCTTACACAGAAGTTACTCCATTCACAACAACCCTGGACCACAGCAAATGTGATGCAAATTAATTACATTTATTGAAGAATCAGATGTATAATTAGTGACTGGTGGATCGGATGATAAATAGGATGGTGGAGCAGGATGACTAATGGGGTGATGACTAAAGGAACTAATGACTCTATCATTAGTTCTGTGCTCCACAGATCCCCTGTGGACCCGATGGAAGAGGAGCAAAAACAGAAAGGCCAGAGACAAACAGTGAAGGGTAGGTTGGGCACAAGATTGATAGATGAATGATGGGAAGGGGGATTTAAGGTTACATTAGTTAGGGAGGAATCATGTTCATTCTTTCTGCTTGATATTACAATTATAAGTATTGTAAACCAAGTTACTTCTGTGTAACACTGGAATTCAGCCTTCTGTTTCTATCTCAAAGCACTGTAGGTTTGTCACTGTGTCCAAACTCTCGTTAACATGAACTAATGCAGCATCCAGCCACTGTTGGGGACTTGGTTTTCAATGTCAAAAACATCAAAAAAAATTCAGTAAAGTTTGGTAAAAGAAAAAAGAAATTGGCAGATTTATGTAAAAAGATATTTTAGAATTAACACAAATTACAAACAACACAAGACAAGTCTGCAGAGCCAGTTTTGTGATTTACACAAAGACTGATTTTGTAAGCAGAACCTCCTCAGATGGAAAAGTTGCATCACTGTTTATCTTTATAGTTTTGGCAAAAATACATGCAATTGTTCAGGCAAGCCACACACATTGAATTTGTCATTGTGATCTGCTGAAATTTGCCAAGCATGTTTCAGTTTGAACTTATAATTTTACTGAAACAAAACAGAAGATAACAAAAAATAATGATAATGATAATAATAATAATAATAATAATAATAATAATGTGAGACAGCGAGAGGAAGGTGAAGGTTGCCATGAGAGATTTGTAAACACAGACCTTCCCTCCTTATGTCACAATCACACAAGTCATGGGAAATGTCTTCACGATGTTTTAAATACTTGTAGACTGATGAACTCGAGCTTGATTTTACAGGCCAGGATTTGAGGCACAGCTGCTTGGTTTAAAAAATAAAATGAAATAACAACAGTAGAAGTTGTCTCTGTCTGTGTTTTTTTTTTTCAGACTCCTATCATATGATTACAAACCCTCATAATTACCCAAGTTCCCCCAAGTCTATGGTGCATGCAATCTGTCTGTCTACAGCTCTGCAGAGTGACTTTCTTTTACCATGTCTAGGTATATACAGTATGATTAAAATGATTCAGGGGTAATTTTCAGCTTAATAATTTCCCAACACATCCACACTGTAAAAAATTACATATTATTGTCAGCACACCCATGTGTTTTGTTTGTGAGAATACATATTTCTATAAGTAGTGGGATATAATGTGAGAACGACAGATGACTGACATAACATACAACGTGGATTCTCACATGAAATGTCTCCAAAAACTAAACCATAAATAGGAACCAACAAACTGACCTATAAGTATTTATCATAAGTTATGACATTGGAACTAAGTATAGGTCGCAGGTATGGAGTTTTTACCCTGAAAGCAGTGCTTCTGGCTCCGTTTGTGTTGCCAGGTAGCTAGATGCCAGGGGCTGGCAAGTTATATGTTCTGGCAGCTGGACAGCAGCAGACAGCTGGCTGACAGTGAAACTGTGAGATGTTCACCTGCCCAGACGCAACCGAGCTCCGCTGCAGGGAGGACACACTCACACACACAGCATATTGCTGCATAAACAAACACACAAACATTGAAAATAAGCGAAAAAGCAAATTAGAGAAGGTGTGTGCCTGTGCACGTGTCTGTGTGTCATCTGCCTTTGAGCATTTTAAGCCAGTCCCCAAGAGTTCCAATCCTGTTGCACCAAATATTTGTTCATATGGTTAATGACTTACATATCAGAACAAGTATAGCATCACACATATTGGATGTGTTTATCATATGTACAACATTTTAAGCAGCTGTCATATTTTTTTTAAATTTGGAAACAGTCTTGGTTTCACAATGTGTGTAACAACATATCAATGCATTGTGTTTTATGAGCTTATCATAGTGTGGTGGAGGTGTAGGGTGGAAAAGTTCAGTAAAAGGTGATTTAGTTGAATTTTACAAAAGTACAAAATACATGTATTTGACTTGTTGTTTATGTGAATGACTGGACATGAACTTGCAAATACAATATACAAGTACTGCCACCATCCACCTCTTAATCTGCTGCCAAATGTAAAACACAACACATCTGGTACCTAGGATCATAATCTGACAGCTGTAGGAGGGTTTACTGCTGAGAGCAGCTGGACAGACGTGATCATATCAACACACCTCAGAGCTTCCACTTCGCGGCCACAGCATTCAGAAACAAATCACAGTCACTGCACTGGTGCAAGGAGGGATCAGAGCCAACAGAGAGCAAAAATCCAGGGGGCTCCGCTTTTCCATGAGACTTTACAGCTTTCATTTTCACACACACTAAGAATAAGATGGAAACAAGCACATTGATCTCATTGAGGAGCATTCAGAAAAGATTTAATATAAAATGAAATATACAACTTCACATACAGACATTTCTCCTACTTTTCATTCGTTTTGTTCCACGTCAGATTCACTAAACTCTTTTAACTTCACCAACTTGTTGTAAATCGCTCGTTTGACATTGATGAAAAAGTTAATTTACAAAAATTTCATATGATAGTAAAAAAAGAAATTCATACTGAGGAGGAGAAATTTTATTTGTTACATACAAAATCCTACATAGTACGGCATGTAGTAAAATGCCTTTTAAGGCAGAAGATACAAAATAGATAACAAAGGACAAAAAAACTGGTAAGAACAGATAGAAATAGAATAAAATCCTTTTATAGTTCTGTGTTCAGTGATTTAACAATTAACCCTTAATATTAGATACTAGATCTACCTTAAAGGAAATAAAATAGTTTTACTGAAACTGTAGCTGACATATAAACTTCAGAATAAAGTTTGGCAGCTTGTTGTTGAGAAACAGTTTATCTCTGACTTTAATTGTGGATGTCGACATTTTCCAAGAGAATTTCGGATGTCAGTATGCTGTGGTACCCTTCTGTAGGACAGCAGTACTGAAATCCTCAGGTTTCTGGTTCAACTCTGGCTCTAAGGAGTCTGTTTTTATGGTGTGTTTGAAACAAAGAGCTGTATCTCAGCAGGTAGAGTGACTTGTTCATAAATCACCTGGGCCAGTAACAACCTCCCATTCATTGACAATAAAAAAACAGCTATGCTGCTGTAACGCCCTCAAAAGTACCAGGTACAGGAGACACATGACATGGAAATGTTGTGGAAGGTTGAACTTGATGCAAATGCACTCTCAAAGTTCAGCAGCAGACATCAACCGGCCCAGTCAGGGCAGAGTATAGCCATATACTACTTAGTCTTCACATATGAGCTCAAGTTCAGGTTCTCTGAAACGCTGGACAATGTCAGGAGAATCAGGTCCAGAAATTGTGCAGAGTTGTGCTTTCACACATGTAGCACACAGCGGAAGACTTTCAGAGTCAGAGTTTTCTCACATGGGGAGAAATTCTCCTTGATTTCAGTGAGCGGTGAGGGCGTCTGTGTAGAGCATGCAGGAGGATGACATGACACAGAAGATCACTTCAGCCCACAGGATGATGAATATGACTAAACTAAAACTTAGGTACTGAACCTCAAATTCCTCTTAGTGTTTGTGTTTCTCACTTGTATGTCACTTTGGATAAAGGCTTCTAACCAAATGACTGCATCTAAATGTGTTTTAACATTATCAATAATGTTTACATAATGAACCACCACAATCGGCGACAGCAGCTATCCAATTTCTTATTTCAATTAGTCTCTGTAATCCCTACTACAAAATCCTCCTCCTTTGAGCCAGAATTGAACCTCTACAGTCTTCTACTCTACTGGCAGACCCACAGGTCTTCTGGTCCGCTTGCATCATTTTTGATTCTCCACAGATGAGTGAACTTCTTGTGCTGAGATTTGTGGAAAACTTGCTCTACCTGCTGATTTACAGGTGTCCAGTTCAAGTAGTCTCCAACCACAAAAGGGTATTCCTTCAAACCAGAGACCTAAGGATATCAGTGGTGCTGTGTGCTACCAACTGAGCTATGGCAGACTTAAAGTCTACAGTTCCTTTGGCAATGTAGACTGAGTGTCCAAAGCACGTTTACATTTATGTTTATTCATGACTTGTGTCCAGCTCCATCTACCAAACAGTTAAAAACATTTAACTGGAACCATCAGAACTTTCCGAAGATAAATAAGTTATTTCAAAACATACAAATTACTTATTTAAAGTATCTAGTACTTAAATCATACCATACATTTATTTCTCTTAAATCTGAATAAGACATGTACACACAGAGTCTCACCTACACCTACAGGAGGTCTTCTGGTTCACACTTGTGCTCAGAATGTGCAGGTAAAGCAGTAAAGATGTTGAAATTCTAGATCAAATGTTTCCTTCTTCATTCCTCCTCCCTCCTGCAGTTTCGGCATGAGGAGACTCCATTTGGCCTCTGCTGACAGGTCACGGTAGTCAGAGCTTCTGTTGGGAGTGTTTAGTTTACAGTGTGAAGGGAAAGAGCTGGTTGTTACTCACATCATACAGTTTCAGAATGACATGGAGGGAGTGCAAAGGATTTTACTTCAACTAAATAATTAGTCATCTGCACTTCCCTCGCTGTAAACAGGATTTGAACCTGCACGGGGAGTCCCCATTGGAGTTCAAGTCCAACACTTTACCTACTCAGCCATCACATCTCTACAGGGAGAAGTAGCTTCCTTCATCCACCACTCCATAGAGCAAACATTTGTGGCAGTGAAAATGCAACTTGATGGTTAATGGAAACACTTTTATCTGATGTTCTCATCCGGAACAACTGCTGAGCAGGGAGGAGGATTTGTGTGTTAGTGAAGGACACTTTGTCAGGACAGATGGCTGATAAACATGAATCTCAGAACTTCCAGTTCCAGAACAGCCTCTAATGTGGCATTTTCCAGCATATCAAGAATGTAACAAAGATCTTTGCTTTGTGCAATGATTGTAAGGCTAATTTCAGAAATATGAACAACCCTGAGCATTGAATCTCTGGATTTATTGTTATATTCTCCTGTTTGTTTCTTATTACAGTCACTCAAAGTGTTTCTGCTTGATGGAGGTTCTTCAACGCAGCCTTTTTTGTTATATTTTACTGTCAATTACATTTGCAGCAAAGCTCATCTTGTTATTCATATCATATATCATCATTAAACTCCTTCAGACGCCGACTGTAGATTGGAAAGTTGTTCATTACTGCAAAAAATGTCCTTCTCCATATTGGTTTTACAGCTGAGCTCACCTTCTGCAGCCACTGACCTCACTATTTGTCACTGGAAAATTCATAAATTAATATCTTCGCAGCAGATATTGAGTTTGTTCTGTTGAAACGAGCACAGTCCAGCTGGTTAGCCGAATCCCTCAGGTGAAATGCCTCTGGAAATACATTTCATGTCAAATCTGGGCCTTGGAATTCTGGGAAATGCATTTAGCACTACTCCTACAGTAACACGGTGAATTTTGTAGAGTCCGTCCCTGCAGTCAGTCAGTCACCAGCTCCCCTCTGTGCACAGCAGATTGTCATTTCACTCGTAATTACATTTAGTACAGAATCTCTCCCAGAATTTTAGCTCAAATGGAGAGGAATGTGCAGCACTCTCACTCGCCACCCCACACCCTATTGTCTATACTTCTGAATGCTGTGCTTGTTTTCCGCTTGTGTTTTCTCTAAACCAAAAAAACACTAAGTCTTCTCAAGGAAAAAGAGCAAGAGCCACAGCAGGCTGTGGGAGCTCTGCTGCTGCAGATACAGATGTTTATCCGTTCAACCAAACACAGATATAAGGTTCCATGGAAGGAAGAGGGAGGAAGACAAGTCACCAGAAGTAAGACGAACTGCACAGTAAAGCTGTGTATGAGCTCTGGCTTTTAGGAAAGTCTCATTCTAAAATAAGACAATATGAATACACATACTCCTACACACAATGATTTCTTACCTAAAAACCTTAGCAATAAAGTTATGAGTCATTGTAAAACTTGACATGCTGAAAGTTTTCCAGTCATGTGTTTTGAATTACTGACACCTTAAATATAGTTACATAAAGTTACACGTACCTGCAGTGACTTAGTGGTAACTTTTATTTTGAAGTTGCATAATCTGCCTAATTTCAACACATCTTTCCTTGGGTTAAATTGATCCTAAATACTGGCTAGAAGAAACTACACCGTGAAAACCACTGAGCCTGCACAGGAATCCAGAAATGTCTGTGCATGTTATTCTACTACTGTCATTTAAGAATCAGTGAATGTGAGGTTTAAAAAAATGTTCAGGGTCATTTCCAATAATGACCTCCTAAGAGAGAAATGCTGCGACAAGAAATAAAACCTAAGAGTTGTGCAGGATTTATCTAAGGAATATGTTTAACTACGTAGAGAGTTACGTGAGAGTGAGGATGTCATCAGTGGGGTGTAATGAAAATTGGGGGAATTAACAACTGAAGTCAGCATTTTGGTTTTCAAAACTGTTGTTCATTCATGTACAAAGTGACCTAAAAAGTAAAGCAGACTTCACCTTCTGTATTTTTTACATAATTCTGGGTGAATAATGGAAAGTAAGATGGTGTGTTTTTGAAATGTGGCTCACAGACACAACCGTCTGTCTGGGACTTAATCCATGTTTGCACAGAGAGCGTTTTTCACGTCACTCCCATATAATTACTCTGCTAACTGCTTCGGAGAGAGACAGTAGAGGAGATCTGGGTGGTCTCCTGACTTCCACACTCCCTCCAGCACATCGACTGGAGACCTGTGATTCACCGTCATTAGCATTCCACCACACCAAAACTAGCAGGGATGTAGAGTGAGGAGCAGCCAGAACGTCTCCGTGTCTGACCACTGCATCTGACAAGGTTTTATTTTTGAATGTTCAGCTTTGGACACATTGGACTGTTTACTGTTCATTGCATTATTTAATCTCACCTCTTCCTTCAAAGGTGTCCTTGTGGTTTCATTGCAAACTATGTCAGTACAACTCTGTCTTTTCAGTCCAGAACAGGATTATTATGTCTCAAACCTCTCTGAGGAAGGTTAAAATCCCAAACAACTTATGTGAGCCCTTTTAACAGCCAAGGTGCATCTCTCCAACAACTTAGAAAGAACAACAGGAATATATTCTTACATTTTTAACAAATCCTGCTACAGACAGGTACTACAGCATTAATGTAGCATACCTGTGCAGGAAACAACACATCCCCACCAAAGCAGACCCTTGTGTTGTTTTCAAATAAAGAATATGTGTGTGTGAAAATGATCTTATGGCCACACATAGCATCAGATAGATGATCAGTACATAAACTGCATGTACAACAACAGTTTGCTTAGGAAAACCCGTCTGTAGGTCACACAAACTATAAGAAACCACTAATTTGCAATTTGTTATTTTGTTACAGTTCAGGTGATAAGAATCCAACATCAGCTTCATCCTCCTGTGCAGACAAGCAGCCAACGCTGGTATTTCTGAAAGAGGTTCCAGCGTAAACTGTCAGCAGAGGCGCTGTTTGATAAAGAGTAACTGCCGTCAAACATCAGTATGACAAAACATTTTCAGACTTGTCAGTCAGAGTATAGAGCAAATAAATACTTCTGGACATATATAGTACATACTGTGTCACTGTCAGGATAATTATTCCCTTGTTGAGTATGTCAAGTAAGTGAAGCCAAATGCAGTCACACTAAATTAACGTTAGCTTTTATGCAGATCTTTCTACCTCACCTCATGTTTCCTGTTGTGGCACTTTTCTGTCATCCTAGATTATTTATGGTCTGGTGCTTGGGAGCGCGGTGGTCAGGGCCGGCCCAAGCCTCCATAGGGCCCTAAGCAAAATTAGAATTTTGGGGCCCTCTATTACTGTCAGTGAGACTGATTAATGATCATTCACACACCTACCATAAACTTATTTCAGCAATACATACAACATGCATGAACATAAAACCTCACAGTTGCAGCAGTGTTGTTTACATGGGATGTTTTTAGCCATCTTTGGTTTTTAATCTGAAATGGTGGTAAACTCAGCTACAAGTGTTGCCCGGGGTTGATTTCCACATAATATTCAAAGTGATATAGTACTAACTGTGATACTGAATGTCATAGACCACTAAAAGTAACAAAATAAACCTACATAAAATGCATTTACTTGAAACACGTCAACTGCTTTATTATTTTTGGTTTTAAATAAAGTGACTGTAACAGCAATGAACTACAATTAAAACCACTTAAAGAACTTAAATAAACAGTACCTCATTAATATGTTCTCTATATGAAAATAAATGAAAATCTACAAAACAGACAGAATTAAATAAAAATATCAAACAAATACTTATAATAATGACGTAAATGAACGGAGGTACGTGAAACAAGGCAACAAACATGCACGTATCATTCTTGATCTTCTCAACGAGCAGCGGGTGCTGCCGTGGGCCCCTCCCCCTACCCAAAGCGCTCACAGGCGGCTCAGTCCTCATGCAGTTTTTCTCCTCTTCCTCCTTTTTCCTCTTTTTCTCTGCCCCTTAAGGATTTGTCCTTTTTTGCGACACTGTTTTGTCTTCAACCTGCTCTTTGGATGCGCATTGCAGCCTGGTTACACACGTTACCAGCGGAGTTCTGAGGTACTAAGAATCAGTACACCAGCAGTGCTCCGTTTACATCAGACTGTTTTTGTACAATAATACAACTTTGATAATATGTGATTAATCACTCACACATGAAAAAAAAATGTTATGAAATAATATTTTAGAAAGTTATTTGCTCCCCGTCACCACTAGGGGGCCCTAAGCAGGCGCTTAGTTCGCTTATGCCTTGGGCCGGCTCTGGCGGTGGTGCAGTAGGTAGAGCAGGCAGCAATTGCTAACTGTTTATGAACCCCAGTGTTCGTGGTTTGCGTCCCAGTCCCAAGCCTTGGGGAGGGTTGAGGCAGGAAGGGCATCTGGGGTAAAATCATTGCCAAATCAAACATGCGGAGTGATCTGCTGTGGCGACCCTGAAAGGGAGGACCCAAAAGAAGCTTACCTTCTTTTGGTGGTGGAAGGCACACATGGACTATTTTGCTGCAGGTCCAGTGAATGATCTGGGGACTTAGCTTCTTTGTCACTCGTTATTAAGTTGCACAGGTGGAAGGTAGGTTTGGCTACCTAGCTAGCTGCCTGTCCAGATGCCTTAGCCTCGAGCCATATTGACTTCTGCCTGACTACTGGTCAGCATGGCCACAGGCGCTATTCATGCCTGAGCCTGCAAAAAGACATCTCAGGTCTGGTTGGTCAAGACCAGAGCTAAAAACTCAGATAAGGCCCCCAGGGACCCACACAGCCATACTGTGGAACCTGTAGTACCAAATAACTCCTGCAGCTATTTGTGAATACTTATTTCACATGGATTGATTGAAATGCACAGCTGCAGCCATAGATGACTATGTTTGATACATTTTGACACAGATCTACAGTTGAATGAAGAAATTCATAAATGTAAAAACAGAATGAAACAGACAGTAAAACAGTAAATCAGGTAAATTACTCATTTCAAGTCATTTAAAAGTATTGTCAGTGATGCTTAACTAACACTAGTTATAGGATTTCTGTGTAAGGAGCGTGCTTAAAAGCAAGTGTTTTTCCTATTTTATCTGGAACTGGATAAATCAGGTCAATATGAACATTAATAGTATGCATACCTTCTGCCATTATATAAACCACTGAAGAAAACAGTTATTGATATTTGATAAATTCTTTTATTGAATTTTGTTTTACAGATTTCTGTCACATGTCTGAGTAAATGCTTTTTACAGCTGAATTATAAACCCTTAATGTCAGAAATGACAGTGACAGTAAATACAAGATAACAGGAAAACTGGAACAGGAGACATCATCAGAAAAATTCATGGAACAAAACTCCTTTAAACGTTCTAAACAATCTAAGAAAATGAGTAACAAGCCATTCACACGTACACATATTGCTAGGCCAGCAACAGACCTTGTCAACACTGTTCCCCTATAGTGTACTAAACAAACGGAGCTTTTGAATCCTGTTAATGAGCTACTATGGACAGTGCAACTCAACACAGAACAGATCAGAGGAACCCACTATATAGGCAGATAACAGCATGTTTTTTGGGGACACAAAACACTGCTCTTTTGAGACAGCAACCTAAGGTCTTTTCTACAGTCCTCCGCTCTACCAACTGAGCTATCTAAGGGGCATGGCAAATTTTCCAATATGGGTCAGTGATCACCCTGTATGAGAGAAAATGCTCTTTCAGATGGTGTCTGGGTAAAGTTAAGCAGCTCTTTGGACTGTGCTGCACCAAGCCGACAGTTGGCCATTGGCCATTGTTGGGTCACCAGTGAGCGTCTGTCAGCCTAGTTGCTGTTGTGTATCCTGCAACATTCAACCCCCCGTCTACAGCTTCTCAGACAGCTCAGCAGCGGACTTGTTGGAGAGAGAAACCACACTGATTGGCTGTTCAAGTTAGCAAATGCTAGTTAATTTTCTAGTGCCACAATTTGGCCTAGACAAAGGTGGCGAGAGGCAACACAACAGTCGGTCACCGCAAGTGCTTTTATGTTGGCTTGGTGTGTCGTGGCCCTAATGTTCATTTCTGGGGATGTGCACAACCAGCATTCCCAGGTAGCACATGATAAGTGAGGAGCACATTGTCTGCAACACACATACGCACACACACACAAACCAATAACCTAAGCACTTTGCTTTTACAGTCGTCTAATATGTTTACTGAGTACACTACAAGTGAATAATCACACTGTGTTGCCTCAGATGGTATCTGGGTAAAGAAAAATGTGAATGCTAGTCTGTGCGAGTGCATCAGCTTGTTTTCTCTGTTACAAACACAGCATCTGATAGTGTAACTCAATTTAACACACAGAACTAATTTGTACCAAAGTCGAAGCCAGCATAGGCTGATATCAGCTTGTTTCATCGTGTGGACACAGTGCCAGTGATAGCTGCAGGCATAAAACAGACCTCGTTCAAGCCGGAGGTGAACCAGCAACCTAAAGCTTTCAGTAGAGATTTTGTAGCACAGCCCTATACTCTACCAACTGAGCTGCCAAAGGGGTACAAGGTAGGCAGGTGAAAATTATTATTTACCTGAAAAAACAGTTGGTAACCTGAAATAACCAATATAAAATAATTTATGGAATCAGTCAACTATAAAAGAAGATGAAGTTGCAAGCCATCGTGAGATACTGAAAAAGATGAATAAATAAAATGGAAAATGTAGGTGTAATTTGACATTTCAGAGATTAAAGTGACATTGCAAAAATGTGTCCTGTCATTAAGATGTAAACATCTCCTGAAAGGGAAAAAGTGCAGGCTTGTTCTGCTCCTCTGCACTCGTGTCCTCTGCCCTCTGTTGCAGCGTGCTTGTGCAGTGCAGCCGTGTCTTGACTTGACTTGACTTAACCCTCCAAATGAATTGTTGCCCAGCTGTTGACTAATAGTCCACATTCACCACTAAGAAAACACCATGTCACCACCCCTGTCCAGAGTGTGGGTTTTGGGAGCAGGGAGGGGCTGGCTGAGTAAATAGAATGGGGGTTGGGGGCAAAGCAGGACTTGTAGCATTGTGTTGTTTGACTGACAGTAGGACAACGAGGGGGAACGGGCGGTCCCAGCTCAGAGACAATGCCTGGGAACATGCTGCTTCTCTGCAAAGCCCCCCCTTTGTGTAGCAGGGTGGGAAACCCATTACAAATGGCTCTCCAGCATTCATGCCATTACCATGACTTGGGAATTTGCTCAGTGGAAATGTGGCACGGTCTGAGATGTCATGCTGTTGTCCACTGTCACAAGTACTAACAGGGCGTTTTATTCGAATTAGCTCAGAATGAAGTGGTGTATTTCTTTTTTATTTTTAGATTTTAACATAATTTAACACCTAAAGCAAAATATTGTGACTTAAGTGTTATTTGTAATCCATGAATTGTTTTACAAAAATGTTAAAAATCCTATTTAACGGCCATCTTAACTGAAAAGGCACCAATAAACGTCAATTTATCAATATTTTAATATTTACATACAGCCTCCTCTAACTGGTCTGGCAATGGAAAATACTACTGGAGCTTTAAATGATCACAATATGGAAAATAGAATAGAATAAAGATTACTTTAACTTAACTTTAAGAGAACATTTTTCTAATATACAAGTTTAAAGTTTTTGTATAACAAGAGTTTAGTATCGTTACTTGCTGTAAAATACCTTCACTTTAATTTACTTAACATCCTTTGACTTCTGAAGTGAGTCTGCTTCTGTTCAAACGTTCAGCGCAGGATCCTTTAGGCTTTATCGCCTCCAATAAACAACCTGTTCATCTATTTTTTCTTGTTAGCTTCATTTAACCAGACTAACAATGAGAAACTCAATATGGCCTTTAGGAGGAACCCACCTCCTGAAGTTGAGGCTGTTTATTCAGAAGCTTAGGGTTGTATTCAGTGAGGAGGTGCGAGGAGGGGGGAGAACATGTCAGCGTATCTGCTTACATTTGGCCCAATTAACAATACAATGGTGCAGGGATTTGCAAAGAATCAAGTCATGTATTTGTCAGCATACATCTGTTAATTATTTGTGTAAATTAGGTCCCAAACAATAATTATCACCTACAATTAGGTGAAGGGAAGAGGAGAAGGAACTGTCATTAATTGTGTTTAAAATGTTGACAACACCAATTAACCACTAGATTTGTCCCTGCTGCTACCACCCAAAGACTGGTCTCCCTGTTGGGGGAGATGAAACTCATTATGCGTCCTCCATCACAAAGTTCCTGGTCATACTGGTTCAGCTGGTCAGCCATTCAGCTCCAGCACACAGAAACACACAGCAGTGTAATGTAATCTGGCATGAGGTCATGAAATTTATCAAATTGGCCTCAGCATGGAAAATGATACAAGATGCACAGTGAGCCTGGGAGAAAAACAGAATATGTCCACAGAGAAGGCAAATGATAACCCAGTCTCTGAAAAATGATGTTTCTATACAACTAAACTGCAATCACAAGTGTTGTACGTATGAGGAACAGAATGGATTATGATTTCTGTAAACATATTAATAACCATATAATAATTATCAAACCATATATAGTAACCAATCATCTTTGCTCTTATACTAAACATTATATTTTCTTGCATAAAATTAGAGAAACACTTCATTATTAATTTTTTTTTTTTTTTTAAAGGTAGTCATGTTCGCAGTTCAGTTGCATAGAAGAGGACTAGTCAGGAGACAAATGAATTGTGCAGGTCGTTGTGTGTTCTTAAGAAGCCAAATAACCTGCTGAAGAGTCCTCAGCAGAAACCTTTTAGCAGTGCAGTCAGGGAACGCTGCTCAGACGGTGCTTATTCATTGTCTGCTGAATGAAAGGGCCAATAACATGCCTTCAGTATAAAAAGAAAAAAGCTGAGTTTAAAGTGAGACTTAATAACACATTGCTCCTTAAAACAGATTAAAAGTTGAATCCATGGGCAATAAAACACACCCTAGATCTGTTCACTAAACTCAGACGTTCTACCACACCCTTACTAGGTCTGGTGGGACCTGGTATGAAGAGTTTAAGAGTGAGCAGTGTTAGTCAGCGTTAGGAATCTGTACACGATGAATCTAACCAGGAGACATGAAGTCATGTATTCACTCTCCTTTACTCGAGCTCCATCTCCACCAACTCCAGATGGACAAATCTACCTTTTTAGCTGCTAAATGATCTACTGTGTTCTGCTGTTTAGCGCACGGCAGGTAGTGTACAGTGGGTTTATCAGTGACAGAGTGACACAGCTGATGAGATGTGTGAGAGTCCACTACACAGAAAAGTTGCAGGCTAGAAAACTAAAACAGAAAAATAAGTCTGAGAGAAGCTAAGTTGTTCAGTCATTTGAGCCACTGTTTATATATAAAAAAAATGCTACCTTGTAAGTGCAACTTTAATGTTATTTCTTGCTGTCATCATGTCTTTATGCACATTTAACTTTTTTCAGTTTTGCTTGACTGACACTGGAATGCTTTGCTGAAGGAAACTGCAACAGTGTTTCCTGCTGACTTACATCTTCACAGCCAGTCTACATGTTGGAACTTGCAACGTGTGATCTGTAACTTTTATTTTAAGGCTGTTTGAGTTAATTGATTTATGGCACTTTGTGAATTCAGCGTTCGATGCAATATGTGTCAGGTTGTTTTATCTCATATTTCTGAGAAACTCAGGTTTTTACTCATGTGCTGATATGTTGAAGCAACAGAGCTCAGATGACACATCTTTCAGTTTCATCTTGTAATTTTCTTCATTGCATCATACCACATGAGTCATTTTTTTATTATGTTGAAAGAAACATCTATGGTGAAATTATGGCCACTTGTCAATAGCCAGCAGCTTTAATGCCTTCGTGTAAAGAAGAGGCAGACATTTCCAAAACCTCAAGTAAATATTGATTTGGCAATTTTCAGTTCAATAGACCAGAAATGTATATTCAATTGTTGTTTATTGAATCTCGATGTGAATCAGTTCCCAGTCCATTTTGAAACACACAGTCATTTGAATGTTGTTCAAACCGCATGTCATTTATAACCTAGACATCTAAATAACACTTTTCAAACTAATTTAGGCCAGTTTAGGTTAAGATAGCAACTTTATTCTCCAGACACAATACACGATCACAAACAACACAGAACAACAGCAAATACTGAACGAGATATTTAAAACCCAGAACTTAAACTTAAGAACATAAAATATAATGAGTGTTGGGCTAAAAGCAAGGCCAATACTGAAAGACATTGAGATGTTTGAACTTGAACATCCCAGTGTCTTTTTGGCCTGCAAATCACTAAATCAAGGCTTAGTGAGCTATTAGTTAGTTTAGAGCCCATCTAAAAGAGGAGCTGCTAATTCAGATCCATGTGATGCACGCTTCATCCACTGCTCAGCACTAAGTGAATTCAGACCACAACATTGATGTATTAAGAGCAAAAGCACCAGCAGAACTCTCCAAAAGCATTATGGCCATGTTTACAGCTGGATGAATGCTAGAAACAATCATCTGGATACTATTCCACGTATGGATCAATGTCCAACAGCCTCCAACAATGTGACAGAAAATTCAGAAAAATACACACAATTATCTTCAGGCCTATCAGTTATTAAAACACCCCAGACATAACTGAAACAATGCTCTCAGTTGGATATCACTCTATTTTACCAATGCAGCTAATTTGACAAATTAACAAATGAGCCAGAACCCAGCACACTACTATAAACCAAGTTCCTTTTCATTAAATGATAACACATTCCAGCCAAATAAATTCTTGGCACCGGTGCATGAACCTCAACCTTTGTTAATATGAATATATTGTGTGGCATTTGCATAATCCACTTCATAATCCACTGCAGCACTCGGCGGTAACAAAGATAAGGAGGGGTAGCCACTGTTTCTCCTGGGAACGCTACACAGATAAACGCAGGAAAAGAGACCCACTTTCTGCTCCTATTATGAGATTTTTTTTTAAAAAGAGGAAGGCTTTGCAAAGTTTTCACTTTCCAGTGCATTTCCCTTTCAGAGACAGATGGTAGTAGAATATCATTATTTGTGTGTATGTGTGTGTTTTTATTTCAGACACGGTGCATGGGTTATTTATGTATCCGCCACAGACACAGCATGCTGATTTTATTACCCTGCTGCTGCTTCACTGAGACACTGAAATATGTTTCTTGCAGAAAATGTTTTTCACACAAAAACTGAAAAAAAAAAAACCTGGTGTTCAGCAGGAGGAATCACAAGGCAACAAATGAGCAAACAGAAAGAAAACTCCCGGCTTGTCCTGAACATCAGTAATGAGACCCCTTTTAGCTTCAGTATGGATGGAAACGTTTGTGTGTGTGTGTGTGTGTGTGTGTGTGTGTCTGCACCTGTGTATGCACACAACTTTGTGAGGGCTTGAATGTGTGTGCGTCTTGACTGAGGCAGTGAAAAGCTCTCTTAAGTCCCCCAGTCTTTCCAAATTGGCCTCTGGGATGACGCCACCGCACAACTACATTCATCCCCGCTGTGCTGCATGCATTCCTGGTGTGTGTGTGTGTGTGTGTGTTTGGACAATGGCAACACTTCCCTTTTGGCCTAATAGGCAGGGAGCCTCAGCCATTGTGGCCTGATTAGGGCTTCCATTCAAGCTCTCTGGGATTTCTAATTGCGAGGCCTTGTGTGGCGAACTCCCCCCTCACTTCCCACTCTGCTACACTCCCATCACGACTACTGTAAGACTTAATGAGACACAATTACTGCCCCCTAGGAGTCCTAGAGCGAGCCAATCACAAAGAGAGACAGAGACCCCCGGTGAATGGCCACTCAGCAGAGAAAGAGACAGAAAGCGGGAGCAGGAGGGGAGGGGAGAATCACAAGCCCTCATTGTCCAGAGAAAGCACAGAGAGAAGCCTTTTTTTGGAGAAATATAAATGTTTTTATTTAATGCCGGCTCATAATTAGGCCCCTGAGAGGGAAAGGGAGAGCCAAAGGAGTGGAGAGGGCGGGGAGTTCAATAGAGAAAAAGGCCTGTAGGTACAAAAGACGAAGAATGACATGTTAGACGTGCAGAGGAGGAGAGAGGGGAGAGGGGTGGAGGAGTGAGGGAAAAGGAGAAAGAAAAGGGGACAAATAGATACCGAGGTGAAAAAACACAGGCAGAAAAAGAGAACGAAACCAAGTGGAAAAAACTTGACAGGACTTTCTTCTCTTTCTTCTCCGTTTTTAGCTTTCTAAGCCTATTTAGTGCAGGGAAATGGCCTGACATTGAATGATGTGTGCCAGGCTGAGTGAAAAGCCAAAGGCAGTCGCTGTGTTTTGCAGGTTTGGCACTTCACATTTGGCTCAAGAGGTGAAATATTCTTCAATTTGAGGAGCCTTTCTGCCAAAACTGTGTGGGAAGCAATATAACAAGGACTACAAGAGTCTGGATTTAGAAAAGCTGCAACGAAGGACGAGAAAGGCACCATTTGACTGTATGGGAACATTTACTGTATTATTCCTCCAGAATAGTACAGATATTGTTTCAAGCAGTCATGTCAGGGGGTTTTGGGGCATTCTCATGGAAAGGGGAGTTTATTGCGAAAGCTGAGCCTCCCTATGATGACGCAGATGAGGAATATCTGAGAAAACAAATATAACCGACTGAATAAAAAACACTTCACGTCAATCAGTTCTCTAGAGAAATGGGATGAATTCAGTGTGCAGTACCGTAGTACTCATGAGAGGTGGCAGGTGTGACCACACAGAAAATAACAAATAATAAAAAGAAAAGACTTTTCAAAATGTCTGAATTAAGTTTTTCAAGATGCTTAACATTCTTTATTTTTTTATTCTCTTGGTTTGAATTTAATCAATGAAAACTCTCAGTCCCAACGTTCTTGTGACTTCTTGCTCCTGGCTAATCAACCAGACAACAATGTCAGTGAATGTTTTGCCTGCACTCACACACAGACACACACAGACACACACAGACACACACACACACTACTACAGACAAATGCACAGACACCAACATTCAACATTCACCACAGTTCAAGTTTCTCCGGAAACTGTGTGTCAGACAAAAAAAAAGAGACAGTGAATGCAACACTAATGGGAATATTTAAGAGACCAGCTGTAGATATTGGAAGCATTTTATTTATTGCATATTTTCTTGACCGTCAAGCTTTAGGGCAACACACACTGGTGGCTATGATGTGCTTCAAAACATCCATTGTTATCTGCATAATCACACACACACTGTGACATTCAGATGTGCATCTTATTTTATGAAAGTAGCAATTTTATCACATTACCTCCCTGCTGTGCAGAAGCACATCCCAGATACCATACCTAAGCCTCTTTTATGACATGCCCCCCCCTTTACGTTAATCTCATGGCAACTCAACATGTTAGCCTCCGATCTAAATAAGCTGGTCACTTTTATGTAAAAGTCACGATGGCAATCATGCCTCCTCTGACATTTCCATATCACTTTCACCACGGCATAAGTCTTAATTGAATGCAAATTGATCAACACAAAGGTTTTGTCTCTGTCTCTTTTTTTTTGTCTGACACAGCATAATGTTAAGAATACTGTTTGAACAGCATTCTGAGGTCATTGTAATAAATGTATAATCTCCATCATCGACTCTTATGCACAAATAACAGTGGGAATAACATAAAGAGTCCCAGCAATGATCTGTGCACATTATTAAACTTTTGCAGCTGTTAGCAGAAACTCATTTCACTAAATGAGGCTACATATTTCCTGGAACCCTCCTTTATCACATCTTTTCCTAATGTACTAAGACGGAGCAACTAAAATGTGAAGAAAATACTTAAGTAAAGGAAGCAAGACATTTAAGACAAGTGAGGCTTATTGCTTTCTTAGAGACGTTTGTTGCATTAAAACGCCAACATGTAACATGTTCGCTCTCTGTTTCACTCACATACACACACTCCCTTGGCCCCATGTTCTTTTCAGTGTGTGCAAGCCTCTCAGCTACTGACTGAACCCCCTTTGTTCGGCAGTGACCCTCTTAAGCGCAGGTTGAAGCCTGCAGCCATTCCACTTTGGATTTGAACCCTATCGCGTGTCGCACGGCTAAGTCGACCAGGACTGAGCCTCTTCACTCAAACACACGGCAACAAGTATCCATTCACAGCACAGTGAAAGCTGCAGCAGGGTTTTAGCGAAAACAACTTGATAGATAGAAAATTAGGATCAACCATAATGGCGGCTAGCAAGTTTCATATATTCTGTGTCAAAAATGTGGTTTATTTTATCTTATTGATCTGACTCTGGTATTATACATTTTGAGCATTTTTAATGAATTTTGACTGTCAAACTGTCAGTTTGGTTTGTGTGATGGTCGGTCTCTGTGTAGAGTGTGCAGGAGGAATGACATGAAACAAAAAGGAACGCTGCTGTTTACAACACATCGAAGAAGCCTTATGTATATACCCCTGCTTTCCTGAAGGAAAGAAGTGCGGTACAACAGCACGCTAAATATTTGCCATGCTTTCTGGTGTTGTGCTGAGCAGATCAGATGAAAGGACAAAAAAAGACATTACTCTGACTTTGTACTGGTAGGGTAATGTCTGTTTAATGTCCAGGCCAACATTTGCATTTTCACACAGAGGTCGTCCAGGTGATGTCTAGAGAAGTTTAGGGTTCAAGTCTGAAAATGACTGTTTCTCATGCCCTTGGCTAAGCTATCATATACTATAGTAGGCCCCCCTCATCATCTCCCATTCCACCCCTGGTGTGTTTTTCAGACACTATTATGAGGAATCCCACAACATACTAAGAAAAGAGGATTGAGTGGGTGGACTATATATGTTCATCAGAACTGATGAAGCCTTCTATTCTATTGATACTATTGCTAGGTAACATTCACAATTTAATTTTGTTTTCATGTGTAAATATTTTTTGGCCCTATTGTCATTTGATGACTGTGAACACTGCATATGATATTGTTACCACAGTCCAAGTCACTCTTTGATACTAAGTGGTCTGTGATTAATTGATTGATTAATTGAATCACATTAATGCCATGCTTTTAAAAGAATTGAATAAAATGAGTTAGTTTGAAAAACATTTGGATCCACTGCTAATCTCTCAAGAAATGCAGATGACTTCTCCGCTGTCAAGATGATGGCACATGATGCAATGCAGTTTCTGATTCAAGTTCATTTGCACGTGAAACAAGTGAACTTATTTCACCTCATTGGCAGATTTTTGAAGAGTAACTATCAAAGACCTGTTGAGACAGTTTATTTTTGGAGCTGCTTTCCACCTCTGCCTTCATACAACTGTCAGCCTGTTGCTGCTGGAACAACAATGTCTGACATGTACAAAGTGGAATGGGTCTTTGTCAGCTTCAAGTGGCTCTCTCCTGGTTTCATCCGCTTAATCAGGTCGAACTGTAGCTGAAATTGACAAGTCATATGTCAAACGTGGATGTTTCGCAAAGCGGTGCATGTTCCAAACCTTCCTTTATTATCCCGAAGTGTGCTTATTGCTCTTTTTTTTTTTTTTTCATTTCTTTGATTTCACACAAGTCTTACAATGTTATATTAGTGAAATATAATGTATATTCTTTGCTCATCACGGGCAGCAGTTTAAAAGCACTGTAACTATAAATGTTTCCATTTATCTAAAGAGCCTGAGTGTTGGAACAGTTATGGAAGCACAATTCAGGTCAGTTTTTATGGTGCATACTATTTACAACTACACATCACATGCTTTTCTGGCATCTGTGGTATCATCATATTCACTGCTTTCACTCAGCTTGTCTCCGCCTTTTGTCACTGAACAGAAACGTTTATCATCGTGCACATCATGTGTCAATTTCTATTATTTTTCTTAATGAAAAAAGAAACATAAGTGTTGACTCTGTTGTGTTCAGGTATGCCAGTGAGTCATCACGAACAACACCAGGGTGCAGAACACACCTAAATGGAAAGCAGCCATTATGAATGTTATTAGTATTTTAAATGTCAAAATATCTGTGTTCCAACAATAATAATTCTCTTCTCACACAGGAATTTTCCACTGATAAATGACCAGTAAACAGTCATATATTTACAGAAACTGAACACAGACTGAGATACAGCATAACAAAAAATAATGTGTCAGATTATCCTGCAGATTTAACTGACACTGGCACTGTGAATCATTTCAAGTTCATCTGACTTAGAAACTTGCTTTTGTCTACCTTTGATTCTTTAAAAACCTAATTTGAAGAGTTAATTTACCTCTCCGACGTTTATTCGATTCATTATTTCAAGTCAGAAGATTCAAGTCAGAATATTTATTAAGTTCTGAACTGCTTTGTTCAGAATTATTGCGAACTGAACTAACTTGAAATGAGCAAAAGTTACACATTTACATTAAGTTAACAAGACAAGCTTAGCTGATTCAGCTAAATTCCTGTGTGAAGTTTTACAGTGTGCATAATACTTTGGTCATATCTGTGTGTGGTCAGAGGGTTGTTGTTTTCTGTACTGACTCTCTCGATTATTGCCCACTACAGTTGCCAACTGTGCTGCAGTTAACACAATGAGGAAACATTAGCAATGTCTGTGTGATAAATGGTCACAGGTCGCTGTGATGATGATGAATGATTATCCAGAACTCTGAAATGGGTTTGCAGCATGGAGGCTGTCAGGTCATACTGTCTGCAAGAGAAGTAGTTTGACCTGTGAGTGCAATAAATTTCTATGGTTTTACCCAGTGTAAACTCATTAGTCCATGGAAACAGACCTAAAAAAAATCAGAGCTTATCAGTTTGAATCATCAGGAAACTGTGAAACACATTCTTATTTTTTAAAGGTTCGATGTGACAGCAGCGAAAAAGGCCCGGAGCCATTCTGAGGATCAATCTTCGTGACTGAGAGTGATGTCCTTTTAAACAGACACATGCAGAAGACGTACACATGACAAAATGTTGCTGTCAAATGTCACTCTCCGTCACTTTTGGCTTTGGCAGCACAGTAAACAGTGAAGTGACATAGTTTAATGCCAAAATTAGATTTTTTAACTGCTGAAAAGTTGAACTTGCACTTGTTCTCATAAAGAAAAAACAGCAAATAGTTTTATTAATCATTAAAAAAAACTCCAGATTGGATCCTCTACATAATGGAAATCTTAAATACTGAATTTACTGGAAGGTTTTCTTGCTTTTAAGAAACAATCTCCTTGAACTAATTCAAGGTGTGAATTGGTTCCGGGCAGACTGCTCTTTGGGAATCATTACCCAACATTTAAAATCCTCTATTAGCTGCAATGAGAGTGCTGTCTGTACAACAAACATTTCAGTCAAACATTTACTAGCCTGCACAATCCAAGCAATCCTGCCAATTTATTATTTGATCCTGTCACTTTTGCCCCCCCTCCCAGCTCAATCAGAGAGATAAGACAGATAGGATTTGAATCCTGTGGAATTTTCATTTCCTGCTGTTTCCAGTATGGGGAGTTTTTTTTATTAACTTTAATTCCTATAATACAAAGACATTCTAGGTTGAGCCTGGTAATTACTATAAAATTTGGTTGTTTTACACAAAAAAAACTAAAAAATGTCATAATATTATATGATTTTAACAATACGATCAACTGTCAAACTACTGGAAACATATGCAGTTTACATCTCCCGTCACATGATGCACCACAGTGCAGTTTCTCACACTGTGCAGCCCACAGTTCAGTCCAGATTGCAAAAATGTGTTAATCATTTGTCAGTAAATTTTAAATTAACTCTCCCTTGGACTGCTTACATACAAACCTGCAGCTTCAGTCTAAACAGACAATGTTTTAAACTGGACTGGAAACTATGGCAGTTGTTATGAGGCACTTCATGCTGTTTTACAGTTGGTGACAGTCTATTGTCAAGAGGAAAACTGGTACAATAAGGTTTAAAGAACACATACATTGCATAGCTTGTTGAAAGCATTTCTTGCATTGTACAAGATTCTATCTCTGCTTTCAGCCAATACGATTACCTGAAGGAATCTTATGGTACAAAGGTCATCAGAGTATAACACACTACACACTTGCTCTCTAATGCTGTTACAAAGCGTCCTGTCATTTTCTCAACTTCATTGGTGCTTTTCTGATGTGTTAAATCCTCCCTCTGTCTTCATTCTTTTTAACAATGAATCCTTCCAGATGCAAAGCATCCCAAACACAGGATGAGATGTCAATGGAGAAAAGAGAAGCAGGTACCACTCTCAGGTTTTTATGTGGATGTGGCTGATGGAAAGGTACATACCCTGTCTTTTTCACTTTGTTGTGTCCTTTTTCCTTTTTCTCTCTCATCCTTATCATCTCTTCTTTATCACTTCCATTCTCTCTCTTGTTCACCTTTCTCTCTCCATCTCCCACTGCACTCTTTCTCTCTCCCTCCCCCTCCTCCCTTCTTGCCTCTTTCTCTCCCCCTCCTTCATTTGGCTGAAGCTAAATGTCTTGTGTGAGATAACATCACAGTAGGAAATTCCGCCTGTGTTGCCAGACTGCTCAGTTTTCTCCCCAGGGCTGGCAACAATGTGTGTCCTTCATAAGTGCCTCTGCAGCACTCAGGATCTCCACTCATCCCCTGTGAGCCCGGTCAAAAGACCCGCCGGCGAAACCCAACGCCGCGCTCCGAGCTCCACGCCACAGCCACAGCAGCTAGCCGGCGGGATTACTACATCTGGCCTACAATCACACATTTGCGTACATGACCCCCAATAATGTATGAGTCCATGAGTCCATTACCAGAAGTTTCATGCTATATTTAACAACATGCTTTTAAAAATTACTTCCTAAAGTCTCCATTTGTTGCTTGCTAGCAGGCAGCAGTCATAAACAACTTGTCATTTTTCCACCTAAATAGTTGGAGCAACTTAAATATTTCACTCTCTTTAGTTGAATAAATAGATAAATCTAACTATTTAATTAGATAAACGTAACTGAGTTAAGTTCAACTTACTTAACTCAGTTAGGTGTTACCTGTTGTTTTTTTCATTGTAGATGTTGACAAGAACACAAATAACTGAATAGTTCTGTTACACTATTCCTTTAAAAATGTTGTGAACAATATGTAAAACTGATTTAAATAAAAATATGAGCCCTGATCCGAAACTTTATCTTATAATTACATAGCTATAATAGCTTCAGTGAGCATTTTCAAGAATGACAATTAGGGTTCCCCATTTATCTGGTCATTTTCAGCGCTTGCAGACTTTTGTCCCATGATCGGCTTGAACATGCTCATAATGCATCACAGCATAGTGCAACACAGGCCTTTCTTGTCAGGAGTCAAGAAAGGGGTAAAGAAATGAAAAGTCAGGGACAAAAGGTTGAAAAAAGTTTTTTTAAAACACTTACCTGCAGAACTAAAATCCCAAGCGGCAACATGTTTGTTTTGTAAGACACCCCTGAGAATTAGAGCCTATAGCATTCCTGGCAAACAAACAGAAGCTGCAGATGCTCAAAGACATGGCGGTGCTATCCTGTAAGCCTTCATTTGTGTTTTCAAAGACACAGGCTAAAGCTGGCACTCGGTAAGTAAAAGCGATTTATCACCTATAGCTATATGACATAGCATGAGAACATACTGCACAGTGCAACAGCCGGTTCAGTTCCAGATGTCTTCTACAGTGTTTGTCATCCACAAAGAGCCAAGAGAGCTCCTACATCATTTTAACGGGTCATGTCAAATAGTATTTATCTATTTCCTGAAATGTAAACACTGATTTAAATCCCCCAAGTCTTTATTTAGCCGGCACTGTGGAGCACCACAACACACAGTGTTACCACGGTAACTAAACAGTTACCTCCAGCTGGTGAGATTAGTGGCTTGTTGTCTGGGCAGGACGAGATGTTTGCTCGCTGTATGGTATAAAAGGCTTTATGTATTTAGGGTTGTGTCTCTAAATTTGGCAGTTCTGCGCCATGAGTGCTCAGGGCTCTTTGACAGGAAGAAAAAGGAGTGTCTCTCTGTGTCAGCGTCTGTGACCTTTGGAGCTGAGTCCAGGGGCCTAAATCTACTTCACACTGCAAAGGAAAAAAAAAGTCCATCAAAGAGCAGCAGAAAGTATGAAGAAAAACACGGCAAGTTTTCCTGTCCACTTGCAATGGAGCCAGTGGCAGTGCACTACAGGTGACTGACAACGAGGAATAAATCCATCTAATTCTGTCCTATTCGAATCATTTCACTCAATGAGTTTTAAGCAATCAAGTTACATTATCATGAAACAAATTACGTCAAAATATTTTCAGCGACGCAGTTTAAAACAAGTCCTGAAATGCAGACTTAATGCCATTACTCAGCCGTACGCATTGACATTTTCATGGCCGTCTGAACATTCACAGCCATCTGTCCCCAGGTTGGTTAGCCTTTGACAGCTCTATCTTGCAAATGAGGGCTTCTTGCAGCAGCAATCCTTGTCAACTGCCGCACTAAAATGCATTTGCTGTCAGACTTATTTGAGGTGAGAGAAGGTTAATTACGTTCTGGCGCGTGCTTTATCACTGCTGAGTGACATACCTGGAGTTTGTACCGAGTGGCTCCTTTTCCAAGGCTTCAGGAATGTCTTTCAGGACATGTAATGCGCTTTGAGTGATAACTTAACTGTCATAAAACATGATTCATATTCACCTGTGATGTAATCATTTACAGTGTGCCAGTAGCCCCAGTTGAAAAACAGGTTTTAGTAGTTTGCAGATTGTACATATTACAAAGCAGATGTATCTGTTACACTGTTGTAGTCAAAAATGGTGGTGGTGGTATACAATCTACTTTGGTCATTAACAGTTACACAAAACATATTGTTTGTGTTACTGTGTCACAAAATACCTTTAATTTCCTATTTTGGTAGATTTTCAATCTAAAAGATGTGTTTTTGTAGGATCACTTATAGAAGCACTGGCAAAACATCTAAAACCACACACACATCTACACAAGATTAAATACAATACTCAATAGTTTTGACTGAATAAAGGAGGAAAGCTCTAAATTATTATGCAGTGTAACTAAAGCTTAGTTAATTATACTTTGTATTTTGCAGTTTATCTCTTACTTACCTGCCTTAGCACTTGATTAACTCCTCTCTCCCTATTGCCAGTTTTCTCCCTCCTCCATTATCAACCCATTTTCAACCCCTGTCTGTTTGGGGGGTGCTCTCAGTTTACTGTTTCTCAGTGTTGATGTGTTTCTGTGTATGGACTGGAGGATTTGGGTTGACATTAGACGTGGGTGGGCCAACGGGGTAGTGGAGGCCTCTGCCAGGTTTTGTCCGGGTCAAGGTCGACATCACCTTCCTGTGGAATGTGTCGACCCTCCAGGTACAACTACATGTATCTGCTCTGAAAACAGCCAACACCCTCCACTTTGCCCATTCTGAAGGTGGAATGGGAGGGGGTGCTACGCAGTTAGACACACCCACAAAGGCTTAAAACTGTAAATACTGTCAATGATGTACACAAAATGAAAAAAATATACCTCATGTACTTGCAGACAGATACTAAATACAAGGGAAACTGTTATTTAAGGAACTAACATAGGTAAATATTAGCAGGAAACACTTGGTGTGTGTATGTCTGTGTGTGTGGTTGACTGTTTATTATCGTGTCTGTGCAAATGTTAGTCTGATTTTTACCAAATGAGTAAAACAAGGCCACTTAAACCCTCCAGGAAATAAGCCGAGCCTTCATACTCACACGCTCTGTACTTGTTGTTTTAAGCCTGAGTTACACATCATCTGATATCAGTCCTAAATGGCTTTTCCAGCTTCACTGTTCCAAGTATTCAGAGGTAGAAGGGGAGCGGTAAAAGGGAGCCAAGAGGTTTACCAGCAGCGTAAAAAAAAAAAACAGGAACAAAAAAAGGCAGGGCCAATTTCACTAAGACGAGGGAAACCTGCCAAAGCCCCAATCCCCTGAGAAAGAGAGGGCAAGACCCAGGAACTACAGAGATGGTATACTACTTATCTCTTTTTCAAACATTTACACTCACAACTTCAGTGCTGCAGGGAAGTTGATCTTCCCAAATGTTCAAGACTCCATTTGATGAAGTGGATGAGATGTTTTTCAAGGCATCCGGTGCACATTTAAGAAAGAAATGTTCACATAAACTTCAGTTCAAGTTTCTTAAAGACACTGCTCTAACTCAGAGTTGTGTAAAATTATAAATACCTGTCTGCATTCACACAGCAACATTTGTTTCAATGGCATCACTTATATACTGTATCACTGGTCAAGTTTCCAAGTCAAGTTTCCATCAAACTCCATCACATTAAAATGTGATGGAAAAACACAGTCAGTGGTGGACAGTGGTCTGCACCAATCCATCCTCCTAAAAATTACATTTCTATTTCAATTGGACATAATAAGAAGTTGCAAATATGTTGACAGTTAACATTAAACAAATTAAATGTACAGAGGGAATGGATTTTTGTCCAACCAAAAGATCTAAGCTACAAAAATCTATGTTTTTCCCTCAAAACTATCTGATGTTGCAGTACAACATTCAGTTTTGTGACTCCAACAAACAAGAGGAAATTTAAAGTATTTCTAAATTAACTTTATCCAATCAAGTTAGCTGTAGCATGAGACTTGAATTCAATCCACTCTGCACTACCCAGCCCTCCAGATGTCAGTTTTATAAAATTACAAATAAGAAAGCTACAAAACTTTGTTCTGTGAAGCAGAAATTATTGGTCCTCTCTGATTGGTTGGAAGGGTGAGCCTCACTCAAACACTCTAAGAAGGGAATATGTCTGCACTGCTGCCAGGGTGCTATGTTTTGGAGCATCTTTTTTTTAATGTGCTTTAGATTGTCCTACCTAAAACAAGAAGAGACTTGATATGTTTAAAATGACCCGTGACACCCGTGGCACAGCAGTCAGATGTAGAAAGGTGCAGTGTGTCACCTCTCTGTTTGTCGCAGCTCACTCCTGAAGGTTAAACACTAATGGCTTTCAACATGGCTACATTTCCCACCTCGTCGCTGTTTCTGCCCTCAGAACAGCCCTGTTGACGAGCTCCCCATGAGGCGAGAGCCCTTCATAAAACACAGCCAACAACTCGGACCTAAGTGAGCTCCGAGGCTGCAGTCACAGCTCTTAATCAATCCTCAGGTCTGTGCAGAACCAGAGCCGGGTGAAGGAACATGTTTATCAAAGGAAGAAGACGTCATCGCTGCTGAACAAAGAGCATAATTATAGACACACCAACACCACTACTGGTACCAGTGTTAGCAATTTAAGAGCAAAGAGGGACCCTGTCGCACCGGGTTCTTAATGACGCCAGGAGAACAAGTGGCAATTTAGAGCAGCCTGCAGTAACACCCTCAATGTAAGACTGGCACCCTTAAAATTTAAACTACAGTGTGGAGGGATTATGGAGTGTGTAGAAGAAAAATGTGGCAGCAGTTACCATTCACTGAGAAAACACAAAAAATTGTGTAACTTCAGCGGTCACCCCTTCCTTTTTCTTGAAGCCCTGATCCCAACCACACTATAGTTCTTATTTGTGTAGTTGTTATTTTAATGACAAGTCAGGTTAATTAAAAAGTATTTTATATATTGTGTTAATTCATATGAACATACAACAAAGTCAGATGGGTCGAGAAACGCAAGCACAAGATTTTATCCTTGGTAATAATCTTCTAATTCTAGCACTAGGAAATAATGTGCAAGCACAATCTCAAGTACCAGAGGTGAAAGTTAAGCCTGGAAGTTATTCTGTAAACTGTGAATGACGTCTGCGACAGTCAGTTTGGGTAATAATTTTGCTTTTCACCTTCATTCTCTCCTGACTTCAGGTTTCTTGCGTTGTTGGGCTTCTTTTTAGTTAAGTTGCTGTGTTCCCACAACTCAGTATATCATTATTATTATTATCATTGATAGAAGTGACTGGAAATGGCCGGTACCACAACTATGACTCCAGTTGTATGAAACTTGAATTTGCCCCTAAGTAGTTTTATTTTACAGGGTTACGATCTGCTAACAGATATATGATTATGATGTACCCGATCTGATCATTCAGTAATATTTAAAATATGTGTCTTTCCTCAATATAAAACAGGTTACAAGGGATTAGACACGCTAAACAAAATAAAAATAGTAAGACTCAATGATCACTTAACTACTTAGAAAACATGTTTTTGATTTAATCTTTTTTATTTTGATAGTTCTTTATTATTTATGGAAGAATGAATACAGTAAAAAATACATAAAAATGAGGCACAGGGGTAAGAACATCATTAGCTTACAGTGATTTATGAAAAAGAAAATGTAAATGTAGAAGTTAACCTCACTGGATGGCTACAAAACTGTAATCAGTTCTGTCTGTCTGAAAAAAAACTCTATATACCTAATTCTAATTCCAAACTGGGGCAATTTGGAAATAGGGCTGTATATAAATACTTGCACTGGACTTGAATATTTCTTTACCGACTATAGTCATAAAAACACTGAAGCGCAGAGATTAGCTCCTCCTTTAACAAATGTTTGTGTAACTGAATGTTAAGTCTGGGGGATCTTAAGCCTATTTTAGACCTCTTAGCTCTTATCTAAGAACTCTATGTGCGTGTGCATCTGTGTGCGTGTGTGTGTGTTATCAGGAGGTTGGTTAACAGACCTAGCTGTCACGATCCTGAGCCCAGCAGTAGACTGATTGGATGGGAGGGTTTTGTGTCACTGTTTGCTCTGGTTAATGAGCGGAAGGAAGGTGAGCCAATACAATACACACACTGTCAGGGGTGTGTGTGTGTGTGTGTGTGTGTGTGTGTGTGTGTGTGTGTGTGTGTGTGTGTGGTATTAATGTGACTGACTCAGTCTCACATTCTATGTCAGGCT
>JAUMHL010000010.1:21390040-21412398 GCA_032362345.1 Sandelia bainsii
TGTGTGTGTGTGTGTGTGTGTGTGTGTGTGTGTGTGTGTGTGTGTGTGTGTGTGTGTGTGTGTGTGTGTGTGTGGTATTAAGGTGACTGCCTAAGTCTCACATTCTATGGCAGGCTGATTAGTAGTCACTCTTTAAGTAAACATGCAGCAAACTGCAACCGAATCTAAACCATGGAAGGAAGGAAGGGAGGAATCTTCCATCCATCACTGACAAGGAGTGGCAAACATGACCGGGACCTCAAATTTCCCCTAGTCATGGCCAGAAAATTAAAGACTTCCACTCCATACAGAAATGCTCATACGTTAAAAAAACACATTGCTGACATCAAATTAAAACTGTTTTTAATTTAGTGTTTCCTGCTTGTAATTAGAAAATTAACTCTCATGGAAATATCAGTTTGAAAATGTGTTCAGTAATCACAAAATGTGAAATAAATCATTTCCAGAGCAAATTAAACTGCCAAAGACTCAAATGGACACAGATGTTTCTCACTGTTCATACATTCAAACACTGATTATTTTTCTGGCCACCGACAACTCGGTGACAACAGCCTTCTCTTCAAGATCAACGCTGACATCTTGCATCCAAACTTAAGGAAAAGAAAACATCTTCAGAAGTCGGGGGGGGGGGGGGGCCTCCAAGTCTTATCTTGAAGTCATACATCAGATCTAATTACACTCATGCCTCTTCTCCAATAAACGCATGAAGTTTTAAATCCACTATATTACCCTGGGGACTGAGGCAACACTTTGTTTAAATAATGATTTAAATGCCAGCTTCAGAGCGATTTCCAGGACGAGTCACTGATTTTGTTGAAACTGGGTCAGGTTGGTGATTGCAGAATGAGACACAAATCAAGACTTGTTTTGTTGAGAAGGTGACAGTATCTAAAGCAGTGTCATTGTTATGTGCACATGAATGTATCCGAGTTTGAACTACAGCTAAACTGGTAAAAAAAACAAAACAGTCTCTCTCAGCTCATTTGGAGCTGACGGTGAAAACAGGTAAAACAGTAGGCATATCCTGTATCAGTCTGAGGAGATAATGGAATTGAAACTGATGTATTTTTGTGTTTATATTTTTTAGTGAGGTGGTGTAGTGGTTAGCACGGTCACCTCACAGCAACCCGGGTTTGAGTCCACGGGCTGGCCAGGTGTCTTTCTGTGTGGAGTTTGCATTTTCTCCCCGTGCATCCATTGGTTTTCTCTGGATACTCCAGCTTCCTCCCACAGTCCAAAAAAGTTATTGTTAATTAGTGACTCTAAATTGCCTGCAGGTGTGACATGCACCTCCCCAGAAACTGCTGTGATTGCCCTCAGTAGCATCGCAGTGGTTGTACAGACCATCTCCTTAGACTTCTTGTCCATAGTTTGCGTTGCAGTCATTTTAGTAAAAGTAACTGCTGTTTAACATCTATTAGCTCCTACGCCAACATGATCTGCTCAGTTTCAGTCGACATTGTTTTCCAGTACTGTGAAAAAACCCCAGTGGCAAAGAAGCTCAACACAGTGCTGTAGAAACCACATCGCCAACTAGCGGTTTGGTGGTGTAATTGCAGAGCCACACAAACACACCAACACAGATTCAAGATTCAAGATTCAAGAAGTTTATAGTCATATGCACAGAAAGACAGCTTACACCATGCAATAAAGAAAACTTATTTTGCCCGTCTTCCTTAATACAACAATAAAAGAAAAAGAAGTAAAGTGAAAGGTGCAACACAGACATATAAAAGCTCATAATTGTGTAGATTCAACGCAGAAACATAAATCAAGCTTTACTGCTCTGATTTTAAATGGATGTATTTTGGGATTAGTGACCTGTGCTATCCCTACAACAGCACAGGTCACTAATCAACACAGTCAGTTCAAATTTAGCACATTATGAGAAGAATAGTAGAGATTGAGAGTATCACAAAACCAAACATTTCAGTTTCACAACATGCCTCACTAAGTCTTTGAGAACCCCTCTCCTGTGCCTTTTTTTTTGCCTTCATGAACTTTGAGAGCCCTGGGAGAATTGAAGGGGGGAGTAAGGGGAAAGAAGAGAGAAGCAAGAAAGTAAGTTACATAGAGGAGTGGTAGGGTGGGCAACCGGAGAATGCAGAAATTGACTTCTAAACAGATGCAGTAATTCCATTTCCACCCTTTTAAATTTGGTATGCAGGGGGCCAGCATGTAACCCTAAACCCACTATCACCATTGCACACAGAAAGCGGGATGCAGAGTCGACAGTTGGTGGCTGGGGCCGCCAAGTCTATCAGCCTTGTTAATCAATACGGGTTCCACTCTGATAGACAGCGATTGGTGTAACTGATGCTCAGCCTGCTATTGTGTTCTCCCTGGCAGGAGGAGGAGGCACCTGTTTGCTGCGACTTTCACCTGCGGTTCACAGCTCAGCTGGAGACGGCTGGCCCAGCGTGAGGCATCTGGAAACAGCCCAAAAAGTCTTTGCGCGTACATGGGAATGTCTGAGGAGTCTCATTCCTCCATGAGAAAGGAATGAATGTTCCAACTCTGACAAAACGATAGCTGGTATGAAAGTAGAACTAGCTACTGAATGAAGTGGTGACACTGGGAGTTATCTGACTCTTACAGCTGCAAAACTTTTATACAGAAATCAACCAAAATGACAAATGAGTGTCTCAAACTCACAGAGACAATGTTGTACAGATTCTTTACTCAAATGCCATCCTGGTAACATATGTACAATATTGTATTTGTCCCTGCCAAGTGGATCAGTCAGACTGCAGATTAACTTATAGCTTTGTATTTTACAGTTTACAAGCTGTGTACAGCTGCATTTTCATATGCTGAGCAGAATAGCAGGATGGGTCGACCAGTAATCAGCTATAAAAGCAGGGGGTTGGGGTGGATGGGTGGCACAGCAAAGCACACAGGAGACCAGTGTTAAACAACGGTTTGTTGCTGTGATGCTGCTCAGTGGGGTGGTTACTAGGTGAACTAAGAATGAGTGATAAGGGATGCTGCTCAGAAGCTGACAGTCACCAATATGCCATCACTGACAAAATGCTCCAAAGCACTCCATTCAATTGAAGCCCTGAAAAAGTTGGACCTGTAACTGAAATGATCTGAAGGGTATGTTCAATGAATGTTCAATGTGAGTTGTTGGAAGAACAGTATTATTCACTTAATACTGTAATTACCTGCTACAGTATTAATAAAAAATGCTATAATTAATGTAATTCTACTACTGCATACGCACTTGAAAATAGACTTAAGAGTAGCGTGCATTCTGATAGTCCATTTTTATCTGATCTGTTGTAATAGTCCTATCTAAGGGTTGTGGAAACGTCGTACAGAACATCCAGAGCACATGGAGACATATTTGTGAAGTTATGGTTTATAGATAAAATGATGTTGACTTGACAAGGCAAGAAAACACCTACATGGAATGGCACAGCTTAATTAACATTGTTGTGATGACATGTAACTTTTGTGTGCTTGTACATGCCCCAGTGTGCAGACTTTTCAGCCAGATGAATGTTGTTTGCCAAAGTGTGTTATAAGAAAACATCTTACAATCAATTTAGAAAAGTTCTGTGACTGCCATCTTACCCAACATTATTGAAATGGACTCATTATTAACCCCAACCATCAGTGACAACAAACTGAGCTACAACAAGCATCCTTTAGTAAATACTGGAGTTTGTGGCTAATTAGCTCTGATAAAAGCTGTGGACTGCAAACACACTGCCTGTCTGCCCAACTGTCTCAGCTCCATTTGAAGCTGATGAATCCAATAAGAAGTGTGAATGACTTTAATTAGTGCTATCACCATGCTGTATCTGCCCATGTTAGCTTAGTTTCTTTGGGCTAAGCTCTGAAACTATTTACACACACACACACACACACACACACACACTGTCTCGTTTGTTGGGCCTTGTAGTGCGTCACAGTAATCACAGGCCCAGCATGCTGTGATTGAAACATTGGCACCCACGTTAAGACAAACAGTCCCCTCCCTTTACAGCGAGACGACCCCCCTCTGTGGGTTAACAAGACCACATTAACCTCCCTCACCACACACATTCTCCCTCTATCTCTCCTGCAGACATGCAGTATTTTTCTCTTATTCCTTCACATGGACATGTTCACTCTCTCAAATCTGTGGAGGGTAGTTGACTGACACTATCAGATTAGTGCTCCCTTTATATCACTTAATAGCACTTCCATTTTTCATTGAGAAAGTAAAGCACAAACAAGCCGAATTGTTTTTTGCATTAAATATTAAGAAATCAGGATGTTTTGACAAGCAACATGTCAGTTGCAGGATTAAAACCTATAACAGGAAAGGTTTCAGAATGTGAAAAGCACATTCTTGAAATAACAGCAACGGTTTCAAACGTTGAGAACACAAACATCGAGGTGCAGTGAGAGGATTCGTATCTAATCTACAAATACAAAAATGCTGCCTTACTGTTAAGATGTCCCTCTCATTGTTACTGTCATGCTGCATTCTGAGCAAATCTAAATGATTAATTTCAAGTAAGGAAAATGTTAATAATGTCTCAATATATTTTCATCCGAGCAACATGGATAGAGAAGGTTAGTAGAAAATGTGCTGGTAAATAGGTGTTTGGGTAAAGTATGACTTCTAACTGTAGGCAAACAATGACTGAGATGAACAGAAACATGAAGAATTCATTTTTCTCTCTAAACTATCCTTTGAATCCATGATACTGTGACACATTCAGAAACATCAGCCTGACTAGTTGTTTAGTTTGACAGTATGAGTTGACTCCCCCCTCTCTGTGTTCCTGATTCCAGTCCTTCCTGATGTTTCTCCGGTATTATAACTCCTCTTGTTTGTAAATGGCAGTGCGTGGGGGGTATGTGTGTGTTGGGGAGTAAACATAGAGGGATTATTACCCTTCCTCCAGGGTGAATGTTTTAAACAACATTCTACAGATGGATCCCTTGATTGACAGATTTTCCCTCCCCTCCCCTGCTGGGGGAGTGTCCTCGCTCCTCCCGTATAAAAACCAACGCACCCACGAGGAGAGAGCCACGGTGCCATACCGACACAAAGGGAAGGAGGAGAGACAGGCAGAGCTCAGACTGTGTGAAAGCAAAGCGCTTGTTTTTGGATCACACTTCAGGGCGCACTAGCATGAGCTCGTTCCTGGATTAATCCGACTTGCAGCCTACTTGCAGAGCGCAAGTTCGCTGGCACTTTATCGGGGTAGAAACGCGCGCGCACAACAACGATGGAGAGGAGCGGGGCGGGATGGTGCGTGCTGTTAACCCTCGTCCTGCACGGAGCGTGTTGCATGGCGGCCAAGGAGCTCCAGTGCCAGGAGATCTCTGTGCCTCTGTGCAAAGGCATAGGCTACAACTACACCTACATGCCAAACCAGTTCAACCACGACACGCAGGACGAGGCCGGTCTGGAGGTGCACCAGTTCTGGCCACTGGTGGAGATCAAGTGCTCCCCAGACCTGCGCTTCTTCCTCTGCAGCATGTACACACCGATCTGTCTGGAGGACTACAAGAAGCCCCTGCCGCCGTGCAGGAGCGTGTGTGAGCGGGCCAAGGCTGGCTGCGCTCCGCTCATGAGACAGTACGGCTTCCCGTGGCCAGACCGGATGAGGTGCGATCTGCTGCCCGAGCAGGGCAACCAAGACACGCTGTGCATGGACTACAACCGGAGCCAGACCACCACAGCTTCCCCCGTGGTGGCGAAGCCAACCAACCGACCCCTGAAGCCATACAACCCTAGAAAGAAGCCCGGCTATGCTCGCAACATCCCCGGCAAACACAAGCCCGCAGCGTGTGAGCCGGGATGTTTCTGCCGTGCGCCCATGGTGCCGGTGACCAGTGACGGCCACCCGCTGCACAACCGCGTCAAGACGGGGCAGATCATGAACTGTGCCATGCCGTGCCACAACCCCTACTTCACCCAGGAAGAGAGAACTTTTACAACTTTCTGGATCGGCCTGTGGTCCGTTCTGTGTTTCATCTCCACTTTCGCAACTGTGGCGACTTTCTTAATCGACATGGAGAGGTTTAAGTACCCAGAGCGCCCCATCATATTCCTCTCTGCCTGCTACATGTTCGTGTCAGTTGGATACATAGTCAGACTGATCGCCGGACATGAGGAAGTGGCCTGCAACAGGGAAAGCGGCGCTGAATACATCCATTATGAAACAACAGGTCCCGCGCTCTGTACCATCGTTTTCCTGCTTATCTATTTCTTTGGCATGGCCAGCTCGATCTGGTGGGTGATTCTGTCCCTCACTTGGTTTCTCGCCGCAGGTATGAAGTGGGGGAATGAAGCCATAGCAAGTTACGCACAGTACTTTCATTTGGCCGCTTGGGTCATCCCCAGCATGAAGTCCATCGCAGTTTTGGCTCTGAGCTCTGTGGACGGGGACTCCGTGGCTGGGATTTGCTACGTAGGCAACCAGAATCTGGATAACCTGCGGGGTTTTGTGTTGGCACCGCTGGTTATCTACCTGTTCATCGGCACCATGTTTCTGCTGGCTGGGTTCGTCTCGCTGTTCAGAATCCGGAGTGTAATCAAGCAAGGCGGGACCAAGACTGACAAACTGGAGAGGCTGATGATCCGGATAGGAGTTTTCACAGTTTTATACACAGTCCCCGCCACCGTCATCGTGGCTTGTTACTTTTATGAGCAGCACAACAGACAGACGTGGGAAATTACGCACAACTGTACGTGCATGGCGGACCCGAACAGACAGAGACCGGACTATGCTGTTTTCATGCTGAAATACTTTATGTGCCTCCTGGTGGGCATCACTTCAGGTGCCTGGATCTGGTCCGGGAAAACCTTGGACTCCTGGAGGACTTTTTGCACGCGGTGCTGCTGGGGGAGTAAAGCATCAGCGGGCTCCATGTACAGCGACGTGAGCACGGGGCTGACCTGGAGATCCGGGACAGCCAGCTCGGTCTCCTGCCCCAAACAGATGCCACTATCCCGGGTTTGATCACGGACAGCTCAAATGCAGCTTATGTCATTTGGCACTAAGGACTAGGACTAGGTGTCAGCTCTTATTTGGGGAACAGAGTGGGTTAAAGACTTAAGAATGTGTGTTATTTGATAAATTATTTTATTAGTGAGCCACCACTGCCAGTTTAGATAAAGTCCCGGTCCTAAGCACTCCCCTAATGTGAACTGTTTGTTGGATTGATGCTCTGTTATGATTGTGAAAGTTAAATAATCAGTTTGGGCTACTTATGGAAAGTGCTCCTCTCTTGCCTTACCCAAATGACACCCACAGGTTTGAATGGAGCAGGTTGGGTAGGGGGGGGGGGTGATTTATTGTGTTGAGATTGTCTGTCAGCGTGTTGTAATTAGCACATTAATGAGCGCATGATGGCTTCGCTTTAAATAATGAGAGAAGAACAATGTACCTGGGAGGAAGAATGCAGAGTCTTATCTGGGCTTAATTGAATGCGCACAGCTGACAAGATTCCCCTTGTCGATAGGTTAGGGTGCAGCTGAGGCGCTTCTTTTTCTTACTGTAAAGGCCGCTGTGTCTTAAACATGAGATTCACAATCACACTTCTCTGCTTGAAACGAGGCCACCGCGGAACTGTTTTTGTCTACAGGATGAATTTACACGTACATTAATCAATGCCTTAATACTGTCTCATACGGGTTGTATTGGCGCGTAAAGTGTATTTATATATGAGATTTGGTGTACATATGTTGTACATTTGTATATGAAAATTTACCAGATTGTAAATATGTATAATTTCCACTTTGATAGAAGATTCTATTTTGAGAATAAAACAACTTTTACTGAAGTTCTACTTGTGCGCTGGTCATTCTCGCCAAAACTTTGCTCTGGCATTTGACACTGTTTTTGGAGTTGTTGGTACGCTGCGTGCTGCAGTCTGATGTCAGAGCGCGCAGTCTGGTAAAATCACATTCTTTGTGCGTAATAGTTATGGCAGTGATATATTTCTTTATATTTAAATAAAAGTTTTAATTTGCGCTTAGAGCCACATTTAGCACCAGTAAACCTCGGCAGTGTTGCAGATGCACATGCTGTGAGAACAACACTGTTTTTGGAATAGGGAACTACAGGTGGTCTCTTGCGCTTAAGGCTTGTTAATAGTGATTGACTTCAGTCTTCACTTAAATCCCTAATCTGGGCTAAATATCACTTTTTACCTTCTTCCAAAGCAGAAGAGGCGACAATAGATACACTGTGTGCAAGAAATGTATTGAAAGAAGTAGAACAAATGTTTTGTCATACAGTGTAATACGATAAATGCCAGTGGACAGTTCAGCTCACTCTTAACAACAAGTAGTGATCCCTGCGATTTATAATGAAGACGCCAGCGAGGAGAGAACCCAGGCTGACACCCTACAACATAAGTTAATGATATCTGTGCAGTGTGTGACAGCGTGGGACTTTTTTTTTGGGGGGGGGGAACTCTCACTAAATTGTTGCTCTGTTCGGAAACTGTAAAACGTTTGCGCGTAATGTCTCCATGCGTTATGTCAAAGGTTTTAAGACTATGTGGTTCTTGTGGTATTTGTGTAAAGTCAAATGACAGAGTCACATAACAAACCCCGATGTGCTCCAGACTCTGGAGATGACTTTACGCTTCCACGAGGGCGAAGGGAGTCAGATAAAGCGGTGTTTTGCTGCCACCTCCTGGTTTCATCATTAAATTCTAACAGCCAGCAAACCACAAGTCTGTGAGCGCAGGACTGACTCTAAACACTTTCAACCAACCAAACCTGAGAAAATGAAGTTGTTGCTGATTTAATTTTAGGTTCTTAAGTGTAAATGAAACCCACTGAAGCTTCTGTAAATGTATTTAAAACACATTCCCAACACTCTCTCAGCTCATTCCAGCACTTTTTGTTGGTTGTTACGCAACATATTCAAATCTTAAACCCTGCCTTCTTCTGGCTGCAAATCATTTTGATATTGTGCATAAAAAGTATCCTGATATTAAGCCTGAAGTATTCAGTATGTTTGGAAATAAACAGGATGACTACTGAAGATTAGAACAATGATCTTTAATGTGAGTTTGAATGATGAGCCACCTGGTGGGTAACACAGAGTTTGATTAAAGGTTTGTGACATTATCTACTTTTATCCTCCTTGCTTCAGTATTCAAACAATAAAACAAGTGAAAATTTCCGTCTTTGAGACTATTACCAGTTAAAATGAGCAGTGTCTTGATGTGCAAACCCAGTTAATTGTGACGGGGTACAATATACTGAAGTAGACAAATCACTTACCTTCTTACAGAGGCCTTACTGTGACTACTTCATCATATGTCATATCTGTCTCCACCAGTAATTACATTCATTAAATTAAGAGACACCAGGTCCTGTTTGCTCATTCCAATGAAAACAAATTGTTGTGTCACACAAACACACACACACACACACACACTGCTGGAGGACAAAGCCAACATGTCTTGTGTGTGTTTGTGTTGTGGCAGGAGGTTGGGCATGTTGCCTCAAGCCCAGAAGGGGAAAAAAAAAATCAACAGAGGAAATAGGTTGAGAGGTCGTGCATGATCCATCTCCTTCTAACATAAACAAGGCGCCAGTTCAGGAAGAGCTCATCACAGAGAGATGGTGCTGGAGAAGTCCAGACAAACCAGCTCCTCCTCAGCGGATCCAATTAGGATGTTTTTTTTTGTTGAATGCAGTCTTTGTCTAATAATGCAATTAGCCGTCTGGCTCTGATTGGTTTGTCATAAATCATGTTAAGATGTCTCAGTGGTTTACACGGCCTGTCTGTCAGGCTGTAATTTCACCGAGCTGGATGGGAGCATTTTGTGTTCAATAAGAGCTATTGTCATGTCAGAGCTGATTTACAATGCAGTGTAAAACAAACATTTGTTTCTAGGCCGTGTGATGGACACATGTCGTTACTGCTTTCTGTTCAAAATGCTGCAACTGCTGCAAACCTAAGCATATTAACACACTATCTTATAATACAGCTAACAGGTTTTTATGCTGTGCTGCTGTTGGGTTTCTTCAACTTCAAGATAAAGTTGCTGGTTTCACTAATTGAAAGTTTGAATATTACTGGGTAAGATTAATGAGGTTTACTCTGTCTGGATATTTAAACACCATCACTCATGTCACATGCTTGTGTGTAAAGTCATGCAGGATGAGAGGTCACAGGTCATGTCTGTCATTCCTCTGCAGGGCAAAAAAACAAATCAGCCTAACTTCACTCACAGGGACTGAATATCTATTTTAATCTGTCTCTCTGCAGTCGTCCATCTTCATGGAAATGTAATGAATCACTGAAGTGCCTCTTTGCAGATGTACAGTTTATTAAAGAGCAGCACATGATTTGTCAGCTTCACTCCTTAATGAACTAACGTGTGGACACGAAGCCAAAGCAGAGCTGGAAGCTGTTCAACCTTCCTATCCACAACACCAGCATCCGATCACTCTGTCACCTCTTCCTACAGATCATTAACATCAAAGGAAGCCAGAATGGATTTTGTTTTTCCGAGCTGCAGCCTTCAGGGACAACTCATCCATGCCCCCCCACTGTTCATCACAACTCCAGCCTCAGAGGTGAGGAGGATGCAGGGTAATCAATATTTCTGATGCCTCTCACATCTTCTCTGATGTGCTGTTGTGGTCAATGCTGAGTTTTTCCTCCTACTCCGCAATCTGCTCCGTCTGTCACCCATGAGATCGGAGTGTGTTATTGCACCTGAGGCAGGCGCAGGCTGATGCTGAGGTGGAGATCGATGGGGAGTGAAGGCACCGACTCCAGATACTCTGCTCTGTATTGATGGATGAAACCGCTCAACAGAGAACACACATACTGTACAGTAATGGATGGATGAGACCGAAGAAAGATGTTATTTCAAGAAAACTCAGATACATGAAACCACCTTCAGTTCAAAATTCAAAACTTTTACAGACAGAATCATTTCAGTTTAAGAAAACAGCAGAAAATGAATGTCAGGGATTGCTCTCTCCTTTAGAAATAATTTAACAAACTAACCTTCAATATGTCCAGTGATGTTACAGGAGTAAACATAGATGTCTGAATAGATTTAAATTAACAGTATAATTCATCTATTATCTTTCAGTAAAGAGGTTTTATTATAAACAGTTTAAGGTGGTTTAAATTTCTTACTTAAAAAAAACAGAAGAAGAAGAAGATGGTAGAAATGGGTGTGACTGTGCTGTGACTGCTGGAGTCACCACTGACCACTAGATGGCAGAAATAACAAAACCTTTTATAGGTTTTTGACTCATACATTTCACTCTGCCATTTTGGGTTATTTAGTGTAAACTGGTGGCCAAAGTGTTAAATTTAATCCTTTTTAAAGTCATGTCTATAACACAATAAAGTGCAAAAATTGTCTGTCAATAGACTGTCAATCTGACCTCACTGTTGATTGCACAACAAAGCAGTTGCAGCCATGTCGCTGCAACATGATATCTACACCATCTGTTAGGACACACGCTGACTGGGACGCATATCTAACAAAACAGTTTCTGTGTATTTTTTGTGCGTGCAGGTGTTAGTTTTAAAAGAACGGCCCAAGTAACTGCATGCCAACATCTACAGTAGGTGTTAGTCATTGCGACATGATACAAAAAAATGATACAGCTAAATTTATTATTATGGCTGGTGCTTCAACCTTAGCTGGTCTTTTACAAACATCTTTCCTACTTATTGATTCTTGTTTCTGAGTGGATGACTGGACGTATTCAAACTCTAAAAGACATGGTCTTTATAATGTCATTGAAGCTCTAAATGAAATAAGGTATTTTATAATGAGCATATTAAGATATGTGAACAGAGTGTGGTTGGTTTTTATGTATTGTGATCAGCTCAGATGCACCTGTGTGGATTGGGGATGATGTCACTGATCGTACATTGATGTCAGGTGTGAGATGTGGGTGCATAAAAGGCTGCCAGACTTAACTTGCGCTGCGCTGGAAAAAACCCAAACCAAACCAGTTGTGGTTGAAATGTTGGTCATAATAGCTTAGTGTGTGGGGGGGGGCAAGTGTTAGTTTGATGAGCTGTGGTGAGGTCAGCAACAACAGACACACAGTGCCACCTCAGAGACATGGTTTTGTGCAAATATACATGTGTCCTTGTCATACAGTATGTTTTGACCTCATTGGCAGTCCAGTCCTTTCTCTGAGCACCCTGCTATTGTTTCTGCGTGTCTCAGCTTCCCCAAATACCACAGCAGAAGAAGAATGAGAAGGGTATGAGGCAAGTGTTAGGGTCACGGCTACACTTGAGGCAATGTGACTCAGGGCTCGTGTTGTTGCCTTCATGGTTTAGACTAGACTAGAGTCGTAGTTCTACAAAACATTTTCCAGAGGCAGAGCGGGTCCAGATCAAGGCAAAAAAGGCTTTAATCCAAATAAACTATTCATAGAAAGATGAAGAAGAACAGAAAAAAAGACTAAAAGTAGAAAATGCACAGCAACACAACTCTAAACCACAGTTCATTCATTTAAAACAAGTTTCCTTTTTGGCTCATGAAGGTAAAAATGCAGAGTGATAATAGCAGTCAGCCAAGCAGGGTCAACTTAAGTCAGGTCATGTGGGGCAGTTGAAGTCATGTGAGTGCTCAGAGGTCATGTCAGGTCAGTGTGTCTGTTGTGGTCGCCAGCACTCAGTGCTCAGTTGTTGTCTGGATTACAGACTGTACTGCATCATCAAGGTCACCTTGTGTTTGTTTGCATGACTCCTTTTTATTTGACATTGGTGAAATAAAGCAGATTAGTTGTATTTACTAAACAAAATCTATCTAATCAATTCATTTTATTATTGATCATTTTAAAACTGTAATCATGCATTGTAAGACTTAAAAAAGAAAAAGAAAAAGAAGAGCATGCAAGAAAACGACATCAGTTTTTTCATATGAACAAAGCACATCTGAAGACGGAAATATTGAGACAAGACGGCAGAAAAATGTCTGATCAATTGTTGAACATGTGTGACATTCAAAAACTCGTCTTTACGTGGACATTCAGTTTTGCATTGTGTCATTTTTTTATTTCCTGTGAGCTGTTTGCATAATTGCAAAATCATGCATGTTTTTGATCTTCCTGTTCCATCACGTGATTATTTTTATGATTCTCAGTACAATACAACAGGAACCCCTTCTGGGATCATTCAGCAGAATTTAGTAAAACCAAAACAATTAGCTAAAAGGCTCATTCTTTTTACTTTTGATCCACTGTGAAATAAATCCCTACAGCAGCTTTACAATCACTAGCACATTTTTAGGCAACACATCTGACTGTCTCAGAAATGTACAGTAATTTATGTGCAGTGAGTTCCAATGTCCGTCTATTACACCCATGCTCTCTTATCCTGAGATTCAACATTATCAGACTGCTGGCCTGAGTTTGGTGTTATTGAAGCACAAAGGACCACATTTTTGACACCTATGAGTGGTGGGACTTTGGGGTTCAGTGGCAGTCTTCTCAGGTGGGTATGGAGGTTAAAGGGAGTTGGCACAGGAGTGCTCATGGGAGTAGGCAAGTGAGACTTGTCACAAGCAGATTCATCAGTTTTAATGATGGTTGCACCAAATACCTTTGTATTAATTTCACCATTTGACCCCACAGCACTATGATTCCCATCTTTCACAGCATCGTTCGAGCTTCCACTTGAACTGATTCTTCTGGTTAAAAGAACATCCCCAGCTTCAGCCGTACCTCTTGTTGTAAACATACAGCTTTGCTCTCCTTTACTTATCTCCTCCATCAACATCGCCTTTTCCGTCCTCAATGTACTCATTGTCTTTATGGAGCTCACCAGATCAACCAAACTTAGGAGAATGGACAAGGAGGAGATGCCAAGCATGTAGCTGAGCATCAAGGTTTTCTCAGTTGGTCTGGAGATGTAGCATTCGACCCCAGATGTGCAGGGAGCCTCGTAACAGAGAAAGCTTTTAGGAATAGACAAACCAAAAATTAAAAACTGGCCTGCACCGAAAAACGCTTCTAGAAGGATTCGTAGAATCACAGTAAAGAAGTAAGCGTGGTGATCCACATCCACATGGGAGGTTATGAAGTTGAACTTTACGTAAAGACAGTTCTCTAGAGGAGATCGAGGTCTCCAGGGTGAACGGTGAACCTCCTCTACTGCTGTTGCAGTACAAAGCTCCAAAGTCAAGATACAACAGCACTTTATGTGTGACATAGGTTGCGAACAGCACATGTGGAAGACAGAGAAGAATACAATGGAAGAGCCAGAGGTGGAAAAAAGATACAGGAGCGAATACGTCAAAACAAACATTCGAGCAACCGGGATGGATGGTGTTGCAGATAAATCTCTCCCGCTCATCACTGAAGAAGGTGTAGCCAGTCAGCAGAACGACCAACAGACGTAAAACCAGCATCAACATCCACCAGGTTTTACCTGCAGTGGAAAAGAGATGATGAAGAAGAAGAATCGTGTGAAATTAAGTGGAGGAATTCTGGGTTCATGAATATAATCTGAGAAATCCAGATTACATTAATGAATAGAATAAAATAAGGATACAAAATCATAATGTTAAATAATAGACAATTACAACACAAGATTTAACATCTTTATGGTTGAAAAATGGTTGGAACAACTGCACATGTAAAATATATCATTTAAATAAAATAGTTTAAAATCAAATTTATACATATAAACATGTCAACAGTAAATAAGAGAACTACAGTGCTGTGTAAAAATATTCAACCTCCTCCTGATTTCTTCTTTGTGTGTATCTCACACTAAGACCGGAGCAAGCACAAAACACAATAATAAAGTTTTAAATGATAATAGTTTTTTCTTTGGGCTTGGACTAGGCCACTCCAAATATTTCATTTTATTCCCTTTGATCCATTCAGAGGTCGATTACTTACGCTGGGGAAAAGTGTCTTGCTGTATGGCCCAGTCGTACTTGAGCTTCAGCTCACAGGCTGATGACCTGATATCCTCCTTCGTGACTCTCTATAAACAATAAATTAGAAAACTACAATTTCCATCAGACTCAAATTCATGTTTCCCTCAATTATGTCAAGTTGCGCTGAAGCAGCAAAGCATCCCCATAACATCACGCTGCCACCTCCATGTTTACCTGTAACTATGTAGCCCTTATGGAATTCTGTGTTTGGTTTGTGATATAACGGGACCCTTGTCTTCCAAACAGTTCAACTTTGGCCTCACCACTCTCAGCAGTCTCCCAAAAGGTTTGAGGGTCGTGTTCGTAGGTGTGTTGTGGCAGAATTCAGAAAACCCTTAATGTTCTTCTGGGTTAGCAGAGGCTTTCTCCTTGTTATTCACACATAGATGCCATTTCTACCCACTGTCTAACGGACAATGGAGTCATAACTGACCTTTTATGGAGGTGAGAGGCCTGCAGTTCTGTGGATGTTTCCTTGGATCTTGGATCTTGGATAAGTCATTGCCGTGCTGTTGGACTAATGTGCTGCGTCAAGGAAGGTTCACTTTTGTTCCAAGCCTTCTGCATATGTAGATAGTGTGTCGTGTTGTGGGTCTTTGGCACCTTTAGAAATAGCCTTGCAACACCAAGGGGGTGAATACTTTCCCCACAGATCTAGTTGGCATTACATCACCCTTTTGCTTCAATAAAGACAATTATTTTTAAAACTTCTTTTTTGTGTTTGCTCAGATTGCCTTTGTTTTAAGTCAGATTTAGTTTAAAGATCTGAAACAGTTGTGTACGTGATACACAGAAGAAATCAGGAGGGGGTCGACTATTTTTCCACAGCACCATATGCCTGAAAACATAACAATTCATTTTAATAGAAGAGCAGTAAATCAAGAAAAGTACACAACTGTCAGCACTAACTGGCATGTTACAGGTACTTTTAATGCTTTAAATCACAGGGTTAAGAATGTCATCCTTTTTTAGGATTATAAGATTATAGTGCTTTCATACACTCATATTTGGTACATCAGATTGAATGAAATGTTTTAACTAACAAAAGAAAAAAACTTACCTATGAAGGACACATTCTGACTGAGTGTGATGAAGATTAAATCAAGTGCTCCCATCGTCTTAGTTGTTCAGCAGTGAGCCTGATCCCATAACAAAACTGTAACTCTGCAGGAAATACTCCTTTTTTAAAGTGGTAAATCCAAACAGACTTGACTTTGTACTCAGGAGGTGTTCTTGTGTTGCAGTCCTCTTCAACACTGTCCCAAAATTACAATGTTGACCCTCACAGCTTGCCACTGAATACAGTTGCCACTGCTGTGGTCTTACTGCCTCGCTGTCTTGGCTGCAGAAGCCAGGACCTGTGCATCGTGCTATTCTTACCATGCTGCCATCAGAGCATTGTTGGGATGTCTCGTCAACTTTACTGGAAGCTGGGAAACATGTGGGTGAGCTTGTAATGCAGATTCAGAAACGTAAGTGAGACTGAAATAATCTCATCATAAGACAATTAATTATTACTTTAATGAACACTTAAAATACTAAAAAAAAATAAAAAAATAAAACTTAAGATCAATGTCAGTGGCGTTAAATAAAAAACTGACCCAAAAAATAAAAATTTAAAAAAATATCAGATCTGCATATCGGCTGTTGAAGAAGACTCTTCTTTTATTAAAAACATAAATCAACAAGTTCATAAATAATGTACAACTAACCTGTCTCAGTTTTTAACTCTTTATACACTGTACAAAGTTAATTAGTAAAATAATTGATAATTGCAGTGCTTTATTTTGAGACAATTAAGAAAAAATTAAGTGAAATCGCCAGAAGCAAAGACTGAAATCAGAATAATACATTTTTCAGCAGTTTAAATATTTAGTTACTGACTCTGCAGCCAGGGTTTATTCAGTTAACTTCATGCTGAGAGTACAAGTGAACTAAAGTGATATTCTACATGATTTTTTCCATTTCAATTTGGTTAACAAACCAAAATACCGTTTAGAAAACGTGAAATAGAAATGCAACGGATGCATGTATTTGTGCTGACTTAACACATCATATTCTGTTTCCTTTCATTAATTCTGACCTCTCTGGATTTTGGAGCTTATACTGGGGCTAGTGCTTTTATCCAGAGGCACATAGACGTGCAGTAGTTCTGGTTTTCATACCAGTGACGGCTTGATTACAGAGGTGCTCTGAGGTAACACCAACATTTGTACAGTTTTTATTTTGGTGAAGAACACTGATGAAAATTTAACTTCCTGTTCCCCTGCCTTTACAAAGTGATGAACTTTGTCTTAATTTACTTTTTAGCTACTTGGATGTGAAAGGATAAAAAAAAACTGGATTGGATTGAATTTATTAATTCAATCCATGTTTTAACTGTGAAACCTCAACCAAACTATTTATTATTATTATTATTATTATTATTATGAAAGCATCAGTCAGTAAAGTCACTGGAGTAGTAGCCACTTGTAATTTACCCAAAAGTCCTTTAGATAAACACTGATCAGTCACATTAACACCACCTGGTGGTTTTAACGGGTCGGAGCACTCTGATTGGTCTGGGTGAACCAGTCCCATATAGAGTCCTGTGTTCTGAGACATCTCAATTTTTCAGGATTAAATATTTCCCATGTTGACCCCTGTTCACCACAACATTATTACCACAAAGTGGCTAATCGTGTAATTTATTGCTATATGCTGCCTGTAGCTCTGTGATACTGAATATCCTAATGCATCTCTTACTGAGAAAGTAATTTTTTTGTGTCATTGATTACATGTAAAATGAAATATTTCCAGTCTTTTTTTGTTTTAAATAATACAGAAACGTCCAACTTCAGAAAAGTGTGTTCATTTTAATGCCGGGGCTCCTTTAGCATGAATAGCAGCCTTCACCTCGTCTATTTTGTTGCATCAAGTCTTTCTTATCTTCCTCTGGACAATATCCCCAAAGGGGGTTAAGGTCAGGCAAGTTTGCTGGTCAGTCAAGCACAGTAAAATCATGGTCAGCATGGTCTGCTGGAAAAGGAAATCTGCATCCCTCTAAAGACTGCCAACAGACGGAATCATGAATGCTCTAAGGTCTCCTGGTAGATGACTGCATTGACCTTTGACTTCCTCCAAATTTTAGGACAAAATCAAATGCAAACTTTACTTTCATCTAAAAACAGAACTTCCAATTGTCTTCCAATCGGTCCAATTCTTTTTCTCGGAAGCAGAGTTAAGACCATTCTGACATCGTCTCTGGTTCAGTAGTGGCTTGATTCTAGAAATGCAACAGTCGTAGCCCATTTCCTGAAGACATTGTCGTGATGAACTGACTCCAGCCTCGCTTTGCTTTGCTTGTTTAAGGCTGCAGTCACCCCTGTTGCTTGCACATCTTTTGCTACCAGACTTTCCCCCTTCCAGTCACCTTTCCATGAATATGCTTCAATGCAGCATTCTGCCAATAAGCAGCCCTTCCACTGATGATCATCTGCGCCTTACTCTACTTGTGGTAGGTGTCAGTCATCTTCTGGACAACTGTCAAGTCAGCAGTCACGGTTGTGGTCGCATGTTCTGAACTAGACAGATGGGTCCAGTATGAACAGTAATCTACTCAAAATGAAATATTCTAATAATCCCAACCCCTGAAATTTTTGACTTTACATGTAATGAATCTTGAATCAGTTTCACTTCTTCAAAAAACCTTTCCACTTTTTGAGATGCACTAGTATAAAAACAGCAGTACTACACTATGTGGCCTCTTCACAGCTTCCACTGACCAGCATGCCCTGCAGAGTGTGTTTATCACAGCTGCTGGCTGTGATTACTCTGTTAGTCTGAGGTTGAACCTTGAGTTTAGTTTATTTTTAAAGTGAGTTTGTGTTTGATGCTAAATAAATCTGTAATGTGCAAAATAACCCAGTGTTAGTGTCTAATAAAATACTTAACAGTTTCTCACTTGTACCTAATCTTGCAGGTAGTTTTGGTTTTAGTTTAGTTTGTTGTTTTAGTTGTCTGACCATTTCACATTGCATTATCAAAGTTTTCACTGGAACTACTTCATATTGATGAAACAGTAGTACTAGTAATTGTAGTGGTGGTAGTAAGAAGGCACAAAGAAATTTAATTACATCAAATGTAGTGAAACCGAGAAGGAAACCTCACTGATACCTACTAGGACTTTAAAAGGCACCCAACTCTGAACTGGTGATTTTCTGCAATGATCCACTAGATGTCGGCAGAGAAGTGGTTTTACTCTTCTACAGAAGAACTTCAGAACGCGCTGTGTCATTGATTTCATTAATATTGATTGCATTAATATCTGTGGGAATGTTTTGGATTTATTGTGGCTGTAGTTTGAAATGAGCCAGTTTCAGTTGAATAAACTCATATGAGGAGCATCACAATTAAAAAAATATTAAACAGACTACCTGAGTATTGAGAGGTATGACAGAAATACTGTAAAACTTGAATGTAAAGATTTACCTTGACTTTGATTATTCTAAGATCTGTCAAATGCAAATACATAAATAACAGGTAGAAATACCAGTGCTATACTACTGATGTGTGAAATTCTACAGTTAAGTATCAGGCAGATGCAACTGTTAAAAGTTCACATAACAAAGTAAAATAATTTATATACTTAATTTTGAAGTTCCAGGCATTTGTGAGAGACAGGTTATGTCAAATCATAACACATCAGTGAGGACAAAAGGAGAAGGTCTTTACATTAAGACACGCTCACGCTGCCATCACAGGTTTCAAGGCAGTCTTGTCCAAGCCAGAGTTTTCTCCACAGGTGAAACAACAACCAGGAACTCCCTCTTCCCGCTGTCATGAACAGAAGAGTTGAGGCACTGCAAAGGCATCAGGTTAAGAGCTCGACTCACCTCACAGCACAGATGTGATCCTGCTGTTTGAAGGTGAGCTCCAGAGCTCGATTTCAACTTTGAGTCACCGTTTCTCTGTTCAGTTTATTAGTGGTTAGGAGAGAATTGCAGGAACCCATCTGACTCCACATAGATTGTCCATGCTGGCTGAGCGGTTCCTAGCTGCTCTCCGTATGTCTTTGTACTTGTCATCACATAGTCTGGAAATAGCCTGGAGGGAGGTAAGAGCAGAGGTTTAGTCAACTTATTCTGTTCACCAGTTAAATGGCACCAACAACTGCATCTTCACAGGCAGACAGACATAAGGACAGGGTAGGTGGACAGCTGAATGGAAGTGTCTGACCTCTAGTTTTTGGGCTTTGTCCCTGCTGAGGGGCTCCAGCGGGAAGCTGAGATTGTTGGATTCTGAGAGTGAGCGCAGGTCGAAGTAATACTTGGCGTAGACACTGGATGGTACATTGATGTTGAACTGCAGCAGCTCCAGGAACTGTCGCTCCAGCTCATTCCTGCACAGAGGATTTATAACAAATGAAAGTCTACACTTTTATCACCCAAAACATGTAAAAAAAACCCAGCAAACTGGAGGTTTCTCATCTATGTAATCCCAAATCTAATCCTAAATTTAAGGCCACATTTCTCTATAAAACATGAAGCCCGCCTGTCACTCACATGTCCTCCACAGTGATGTCCTTGAGGATCTGGCAGTAGTCGACGTTCCAGACAGCCTGGTCATCCCAGACCTTGGAGGCTAGGAGGATGGCACCCAGAACAATTCTCTTCCAGTTCCCCGGAGAGATGTCAATCTCCGCATAGGTGAGGAGCCTCTCCAGGTAGACCTGTACAGCAGCACAGAAAACTGTGTCAAGCTGCAGCAGTAGACTGATTCAAAAATAGCAAAAGCCTTTTCAAAAGCTATGACACAAAAGTTACAATTCTGGTCGTTTACCTTCATGATCTAACACAGCCTGAAAAAGGCGGATGTTCAAATCTACTTTATTTTCAGGAGGTATGTATTCATTGGTTTTTGTATAATATCCTACATTCACCAGTGGTCTCTGAGTCCCACCAACACACACAGTCGACGTGGCATTCACAGTGACAACACACATGTGCTCACACCCCTGAGGCTTGAGCTTGAACTGTGTGTGTTTGTGTGTGAGGACACAGTTTAAGGCAGCTGACCTTTATGAAGCTTTATGAAGAAAGTTGGCATGACCTTTTTCTGTTTGTTTTCATAGGACAAGCCCTCCCAGGATGGGAATGCCTGCCTGTCTTGTGTTTTCTCCACAATAATCAATAAGAAGATAGAGGATTTTCGAAATCTTACCAGTGTGACAATCGCACACTCGGCAGTGAGCTGAGCAGCGCTGAACAACGTCCTGACAAACCGGTAGATCTGTTTTTGCTCTGGATCGTGTTGGTCATAGTCCAGCGGGACTTCAGCTTTCTGGAAGAAAGGGGCAGAGTTAAAAGCTAAAAGATGAAGGAAAGACGGAGAGAGTCAAAAAAGAAATGATGATTGAAGGAAGGTAAAAAGGTAAAAGAAAAGAAATGGAGGGTGGGAGCAAAGAGGGGGGAGAAACTTTGATTCAACATGAAAGTCAGGTTCTAACAAGACACAAAAATGATCTATAACAATGACGAAAGATGTAAAAGATGAACATGACCCAACACTAACAAGACAAATGGTGGCACATTGAACCAGTTTGTTAAAAGATAAAAAAAACACATTGATGCTAAATCAATCTTACTGTGAGAGGGTGAAGCTTTTCATCAAATATATCCAGCAGCATTCCTCCATCAGTGTCCCTAGAATGAAACAAAACGTCGATTTTACTGTGTCATTAAAATCTTTATATTAAGTTAAGACTGCATTTATTGAATAACATAAAGTCCACTAAAGCTGAAGGATGCAAGTTATTAATAGGATTGATATGATGTGAATAGATGCCCACAGATAATTGCAGATGAAAAGCTTTCTAGTCACAATCTGGGAGTGAAACCCACAAAACCACATCTCACCAAAGCCTACAGTACAAAAATACAACACTACCTAATCCAAACTGTGCATTTTATCACTCAGTTAAATTTTAATTAAACCCACTTTGATTAGAACTCACTGGCCCTTTTTAGTTTTTATTCTGTGCATTGGTTCAAAATCAGACTCTAGTCCACAGGAAACAAACAGTAGTGCACTGATGTGTGTGTGCATTTACATTTAGGAAATTACACAGATTACTACATGCTCATTATCAGGTGATCAGATGTTGACTGTGAATTCTCACCTGTTTTTTATATGGTAGTAAATGGCCAGTGCGACACTGTAAAGAGCAAAAAATGTCAGTATGACTGACAGAAAAGTCTGTATTAATATTCCTCTGGGGTTTTAACATCACGTTTTTACCACTTGATGGTGTATTTGAGGTTGGGCTGGCTGACTGTGTTGTCGTCCAGGAAGATGGTAGAGCAGGAGCTGTATTTCCGCCTCGACGTTCCGTGCTACACACACACACACACACACACACACACACACACACACACACACACACACACACACACACACACACACACACA
>JAUMHL010000010.1:21412498-21461529 GCA_032362345.1 Sandelia bainsii
CACACACACACACACACACACACACACACACACACACACACACACACACACACACACACACACACACACACACAGTGACTGTTATTAGAGTGTACATGTTGTTTTCTGACCCACATAAAGCACACAGGGGGGTCATGCGGGGGGTGGGGGAGTAGGTGGGTGGGTAGATTCAGCGACATGAAACTCAAGGATGTGACAACACTGAGATCATTCAAAGCAACATAAAGATGAGCAGATTTTTCCTCCTATCAATAAATCACTGGTCAGTTTTAGGGTTAATAAGCTGCAGAAAAAAACATGTTACAAGATGTTGAAATAGATTTGTGGGGAGAAAGAGAAACAGTAGCTCACTCACATTATTGATGAAGAGGCTCTTTCGCTTTTCTCGCACTAGAAAAAGAAATGTGAGTAAATTTCTTCAGCATTGACAGCAACAAGGTCGATCAACCACTAAACACACGTTGTTATCAGAAAACACACTTAACAATGTTAACTGCAAGTCACAAAAAAGTTTTTGTTGTTACATCAGTGGAGAAGAGACAGTTAAAGAAAAGAGTTAGAGGTTAGAAATAAACACAGAGCCTCAACGCAGAGATGAGAAGATGGTGTAACTCCTCTAGAGGGAGACAAAGTCACGACAGTCGGGACTACTCACCGTTCCTGTAGGGCATCTCTGAAAAAAAGAGGAACCAATAAACCTTATTGTGTTTGCAGCAGAGTCACTGACTCTCACAAAGGAACAGTAGAATAATTGTCAAATATGCTTCACTTATCATTTTTTGATAACGTCAAACATTTTGCACCAGTGGTTTTCACTCTGATAATCACTACATACGACATAATAATTTCCGTTTTAAAGCCCAGAAGAAGAAGGAGGGTGGATGACATGTTTTCTGTTTTCTCAGGGCCATACAAAATATTAGAAACTACAAGCAATGATAATCACAAACGGTATCACGCTCATTCACTATCAGTCACATGTCTCATATCATCTGATTCCTTCTTTAGTTGTTTAGAGCTGACCAAATATTCATCACATGCCACAAGCAAATGTTGCTGAATGAGGAGAAGCTTGTGCAAAAACCAGTGAAATATAATGATGCAATACAACCTCTAATATCAGCATGAGTAGCACGCTAAGGATTCCACTTGACAGGAAAAAAGCATTTATCAAACATCTTTACCTGTTAAATCTGTTTAAGCATCTCAAAGCAGTATTGTCTGCTTGTTCTGCAGGCCTGTATGAAAAACAGTGATCTCATGCTGTGGTTAATACCTCTTAATATGCATGTTAATATTTCTCTGTCCCAGTCTGACCAGATCTCTCACAGAGATGCCCGAGGGCACCGGCATAAATTTGCTTGCCACAAAGAAACGGCTCTTACATGCAGCATTTCTCCGTGGAAAATCCCAGAGCCTCATTATCATGAATGCGTTTGAAGATCGTGGTCAGTGATCAGCATGATGCACCCTGACAATGTGGGGTAGCATGTAAAACCAAAGACTATGAAACAAAGCTGCTCACCTTCATTCTGTGACTTGCTGAGGAATATAGTGCTGGCTCGCGGGTGGTCAGAAGGATTGTACTCCATGTTCAACTCTGTCAAAACACAAAGAGTATGTGTTACAACAAGCAGAAATAAGTCACACGTTCTGATTTGCTACAGTGTCATCAGAGACCTCATGAATCTGACATGAGGTGAAAATGTGGGTCTACATAAGTGGAGTAATAAATATAATTATCATATATGATATGTATCATATTGTTCCATGTGTTTCCCCTTTGTGTCACTGTAAGCCTGTTTTTGTTCCTCTCCTCTCAAAAACACATCCAGGCATGATTCATGCTCCCATCCAGAGCTTATCTGGACTGCATCATGGCCTGAATGCAAGAGCTACAAATAAATCTGTGTGTAAAAAATCCTGTACAGCACAAAGGAAACATGCTCAAATAATGTGCCCTCATCATACATGTAAAAATGCTGTCGATGACAGCAGCTACTCTGACGAACTCATACCCTGAAGTTTGCATTAAGATGATGAAATCCACTCTCCATCGAGGGAGATGCTGTCAAAGTGGTTGCGTTTGGTGAAATCAGCATTAAAAAATGCCTGGCATGCAGTCTGCTCTGCCAAACGCTCTGACTCCTGCGATATGACTGTAACAGACCCAGATTAAGATCCAGGCTATTTGATTACATCACAGATGTTGGAAAAGCGGCACAATCACAGACATCGTGTCTCTGTGACAGCAGCTGCTGCAGGACAAGTGAAAATAAGAATATTACTGCTGTTTGTTCACAGAAGTGAGTTAGATTAGAGAAGTTTAGTGTCTTCTCTTAATTAATCATAACTTTATGGATTTTTTCACTTCCTGCACACATCCTGGCTTTTGGTAAACACAGTAGAAACACGTTTCACGGATTAAATTATTCATCATTCCTTAACACTGTGGTTATACATACTGTGAGAAAGAAGAAATCCTCTTAAAAATTGATTTTGACCTTCATGGAGGTAGAATTTACTGCAGGTCTACTGGGTCAGGTTTATTAAGTTCTGTACTCCCTCAGTAATTCTTGCACTGTGTCACATTCTGCTCTACCCAAACCTGCTTCCCCCTCTTGCTATTTTCAGAAACACACACTGCACCACACCAGACTGAGTTTGGATCAAACTTGTGTCGAGTTATGCAACAAACAGCATCGATTTCAACATGTTCACAAATTAGAGCTTAAACACCAGCTGAGCTGGTGTTCAGTGTGTGAGATCACTGGTCCTGTGGGGTTGAAAATATGTCTGTAGAGATGACGTCACTGGTAATGTCACATATAAACCACTAACAATGTCCATCATCGTAATCTGTCTTATTTTGATGGTCATTACCCAGTTTAGACTCCATACCTGGTCTACTGTGACATTAGTCATGTTACTTTCACACAGCTGAATGCATTTGCTGTTGTCACTCTGCAATCTGTATTTCTCCTTTTCTCTATGCTGCTGCATGGACAATGACTTTGGGAACAAAATGGTCATATTGGACCTACTTCATGAGGCAATAAGGCAACATGATAAGAGTTTCTTTCTAATGCATGCATGAACAAACACACATACTTTCCGTCTCAGTGGAATCATTTCTGATAGGTGTTGGTGCATGTGTCAGACAAGTCACACACAGCTGACTTGGCTTTTCACTTAAGTCTGCAATAGAAAATAACTGTGTCAGGAATGTTTCTGGAAAAATAAAGGGATCTGAAGGCAGGAAGTGTATTAGTCAGTTGGCCTACAGCCCCCTCCAAAGGCAAGGCTAATTCATTAGTTTTTGCTGTACACTGAAGACATTTGGGTTCAAGAGCAAAAGACGGATATGAGACAAAAATTCAGAATTTCACCTTATTCAAACTGATTTATTTAAACCTAGATACATTAAACAAGATTATTCCACATAACATAACATAACCACCTTTTGTATCACCTAAATTGATCAAAAGGGAGCAACAGTATTGGAGTATGTGACTGACAGATTACCCAATGGTGATTTTTAAATACTAAACAGGTCTAAGTGACAAGTTTTTGTTTTAGCCTTGGGTTATATTAATGAAGACTCAGTTTGTTAAAAAAGAAGACATGAACATGAAGACCAGCGGCGTCTGTGGGAGAAAAGCATTTGAGAAAAGAGGGAAAAATCAATCAAAGGTACGGCACAAACACTGGGCATAGCCAATACAACAATTTGTGATGTTTGCAAAAAAGAAAGAAACCACTGGTGCACAACATGTTCCAATACTTTTGCTCACTTAAAAAATGATCTGATCTTATCTAAAAGGTGCTGTGATCTATGTTCTTTAACATACTGAAGTGTAAATGCACAGAGTATCATCTGCTGCTTGTTGTTCTTCTTCTTCTTTCACTGCCTACTATTCTTTTCTTTCCACTCATCCCAACCCTGAGCCTGGTTCTGCTGGAGGTTTCTTTCGTTAAAGGGAGTTTTTCCTCTCCACCGTCTCCTAGTGCTGCTCAAGTGGGACTGTTGGGTTTTCTACATTATTCTACATATAGTTATATTCTGTAAGGTCTTAAACATTAAACACTGTAAAGAGCCTTGAGATTATTTTTTGTTGTGATTTGGTGCTAAATAAATAAACTGAATTGAATCTTAATTTGGTCTTAAACTCAAACTGTTCTAATATTTTTATAGTTGACTGTATATAATATAAAAACAGAAATCAGTGTCAGTCTTCAAAAGTATTTAAAATGACAACATATTTTAACATTTAAAAAATAATATTGTCTGGAAGCACTGTATGAATAATATGAGCTTTAATAGACTTTTCTTTCCTTTTGAAATGTTATTTTAATGTACTTTCACACCTTACATAAAACTGTTCTCATTATTTCTATTTTAAAAACATTAGAGGAATAAGTTTGCCCTGCCTCAGATGCTACATAAACATTTCTGATTACTGATTAAAGCATTTCTGAATAAATCTGACGGCACCTGACATACTAACCCACTGCAGTTCTCAGAGTGCGCAGCGGCTGGTGTTGAGTGTTGTTATGCGATATTCACCACCTCAAGTAAACTTTAAGGGAAACTCGTGGCTGGCATCTGCACAGTGAAACAGGAGAAGCTCAGCTAACCTATCAGCAGGAAAGCCTACCTGTCTGCCTTATTGTTCTTCCATAATAAATTAACAACAGGTGAACCCTGCTCTGTCGGTCCAATCCATAATTCCACCATAATGTTTCCAACTTGTACTTATTTATTTTCTTTGTATAATTTCCTAGAATCTTTTCTCATTAGTCACAATATTAATTCTACCAAAGACACCCTAAGCATTTACATATATATGAATGTTCTGTCCCACAATGGCAGGCAGCAGGCAGGGCTGTTGATGGACAAGCGTTAGATTTTGCAGTATTGTGCATCTTTGGATTCTGTGTCTTTCAAGCATCTTGCTGTGTCAGAGTCTCAGAGTACGTAGCAGCACATCCTCAAATGCGGCAGCCTCAGCTACACTGTGCTGCTATCAGTTACCACAATCTATTTGGTTCTGAGGATGCAGCAGTGTTACCCGTTTTTCTCCCAAGTTGTGTCTGACAAGCAAATATCCTCCAGGTCTTTGTTAAATTTTCACATTATGAAGTTACTTACACTGTAAAAAAAAATGCTACTAAAAAGGATCTACTGTTTTCTTCAATGTCCCACAGGGTCAGATGGGACAGAAGCCTACAAGCCCAAATCAATTTCTAATTTCTCTCTTAATCTTTTAATTAATCTACCTTGATTTGGTTTGTTTGGGTTGTATGACTGAATCTCAAAGTTCTCCCCAACTTGCCCTGTATAAAAGCATCTAGCATAAAGATATATTTTTCTTAGGAAACTGTTTCTGTCATTCTTACTGTCACTTTCTCTACTTGTGTCAAAACTCTACATTAGCTAGTCAGTCCAGTTGTCTTCATAAGCTATTATGGTCGAAAATAATCAGAAAAAACTGGGATCACTTTTCCAGGGTTTGTCACATCAAATTGATCAGAAATACAGTGTCAACATTTTTAATGCTTAAATGATGAGCTGAAAATGGCTGATTTGTAAATGGAATATACATAGACATACAAAAGTCCATCATCAGCAAACATTAGTCCTGTGATCCAATGGCACATTGTGTTTCCTGATGCATCACATGGAGAGTTTCTCACCATGTGATGCATCGGAGTCGGACACTCTCCCACTGCACGATGCGTATGAAAGCACAATCCTGCACAATGTCCGGTCCTGATTCTCCCAACATTGTCCGGAGTTTGTGTGTGAAAACGGACAATGTTGGCACTACTGAAAACATGTATGTTTTTATAGAAAACAAGAACATTTCTAAGTGACCCCAAACTTTTGAATGGTAGTGTACATTGTAGGTATTTGTCTGCACCTACTGAGTCTCAAGTGGAGCTCAGCCTCTGAAAACAGTCTGACTTGCATCAAAGATGTGCACTCATGAGTATTATCACAGTGTTATTGTTAGAGTCTGTGGTAGCATGAACCCTGATTCACTCCCATGCAGTCAATGAACAGGGTTAATGTTCAGTCATGCATCTTAATCTCTGCTGGTTTCATCTTGGAGGCATTTCGTTGAAATGTGCTAAATATAGATGTGTGTAAGACTAAATGCATGTTACATGGAAAAAAAAGTACCCATACCATAGGTGATTTTCATGGTGTCACATAAACAATATGCAGTACTGAGAAATGAAAACTAGACTCGTCTTTAGTTATACATGGTTAAGGCAGGTTTATGTACTGAATATTACAGCATGAATACATTTAGGTCAGTGAGTTTAAAAAATAATGTTGAGGCCTAAACATTTGCTGCATCTTCATTATCATGTCACCAGTCAAACAAAAGGACGTTATTCTAACCTCCCTTATACTGTTACAACACACCCACACACTGACCAATGGTCTACAGTGGTAGTGGACCAGCTTAAACTAAGAGCACTGACCTGCATACACATCCACACAGCACCGTATACCTGGGGAGAAAAGTACTAATTATTCTCTCTCCCTGCTGGGATTGTCTTTATTAAACCAAACACACCACTGATCGATGACATCAAATGCGGGGTTGCTGAGTGATATTTAAGTGATATTTCCATCTGCTTAAGATGGTAATTAGTTATGTGAGCCAGGAAACAGGGTTACCAGTTTTTTTCCTTCACATTTGTGTCTTAATTTTGAGTGAAAAAAGGCTGCAGAGTATTAAAATGATGAAAATATGAAAAATGTAGGAATAATAGAAACATCCCTGAAAGGTTGTTGTCAGTAAGTAAAGGAAAAGTGCAGATTAAACAGATCAGCTACATGGAAATACAACGTGGGTGTAGTGAACTACTGGTCGTTCAACCAGTTTGACCCAGGTCGGGAGGAGGACGCACATTCAACTGTGTCAGCGTCAGTGGTTTGGTTTTCATTGATTTTTAAAAATCAGAACTGTTGCCCCCTATGTAAGATCCAGTCCTTATTAATGCAAGTCATTTTGTCTTTTCAGTGTTTCTACCTCGACAGTTCAAAGCAACAAACCCTTCTGAAGTGATAATTAGAAAGAAGAGGTGTTTGGGTAGTAAATTAGTCACTCATTACTAGTTAATCAAATCAGTAAATCAAACAAGGACCCTCTGGTTTGTGTATGCTGCCCTTGAAAGGATTCATTTGTCACCGACTAAAGAAAAGAAAAAAACAAGCCTCTATTTTCTGATTTATGGCAATATATCAGCGTGTTTTTCACTATACTTCCAATTCTAACTTTTAATAGAGTTGTTTTGGACTCATCTGTCCAGGAGGAAACACATGACTGCTGCTGCTGTAAAAAACGTAATGGGGCTTGATTTGGCTTAGACAGTGGGAAAAAAATGGATCTATCGTGCTATGTAGGGCAAAACTGTACTATATTATTTTTATTCTCCATGGGCAATACCCTAACCACGACTGAGAAACCACACATTTGCAAAAGGATGTTGATCACATGTAATTGAAATGAGAAAATAGAGAAAATTCTAAAATTACTTGGAAAAAATTACTTCTAAAATTGTGGAAAACCTGGCTTGTTAAAAGCATCAGATATTGTACATTTCTCACCGATTTCTCAGTATTTGCAGTTTACTGAGGGCATATGTTAGCCTGTAAGACACAGAAAGCTTTCCTTCTGTCATCTTGATTAAAAAAGAAACTGTGCAGAACATGCTGTTTGTCACATCGGCTCCCAGCGCATGAGGAGCAGCTGATTTTTTTTTAATTGAAGGCGGGGGTGGGGTAGTGTGTTGTGCGAATGAGACAATGAATGAAATGCGTGAGTGTGTTGAGGTGCATTTCAAGCATGAGGATGTTTTTTTGCCTGTCATGACAACAGCTGCTTTATCCCCCTTCTCTTCTCTCTTATGACTAGTTTTATTATGTTGCTTGTACTAAGTTTTGTTAGGTCATTCCGTGATCACCACCTGTGCTTCAGGCCTGAGCTCATCACCACTGTATTTATCTTTATCTGACCACAGATCCACTGCACTCTCATTGCAATGCAACTATAATCTCTCCTGTCGTTCCAGACCCTGCTATTCCTCACCTGCCCACCAGGTGTATTTGGTGTTTCCCGCCCTAACCCATCACCTGACCAATCACCCGTCTACACGTCTGCTCCCTATTAGACATCAATGAAAGTTTATATTCTTCATCCATGAAGATTCACTTCTTTTCCAGATTTGTTGCCTGTAGTTTCTATAGCTTACCTGTGCATTTTTTCTACCTGATTTTGCCCTTCTTGTTGTTTGATTGACTGCACATAAATGTGTGTCTGAGGAGAGAGGTCGGTAATGTCAGACAACAGCAAAGCAACGTTACCTTTGTTACTCTTTGTTGTTTTGGCCAGTGTCATATTCCGGAGTCTGATTCCAACTCAAACATGTACGCATGAATAATATGTAAAAACGACGTGAAATTGCAAAGCTACAAAGTTTGTTTATGGAGCCGGTGGAAGAACAGGGGGGAAAGCCCACGCTGACACGGAGGAGAACATGTAAACTCCACACAGTAAGGTACCCGGCTGACCTGAGCTGACAGTGACAATAACCACTACGCCACCATGCCACCCTACAGGCCCATTACAAGAGAAATAAGCAGAATTTAAAATTGCAAATGGTCTAAAACTATTTCATACAGCCCCAGATTAAAAATATGAACCAGAAAAATATGCATATGGCCTCTTTAAGTTAAAAATATAATATCTACAATTGGAAACCACAGTGCCAACAAATTAGAATTTGAGAATTAAAAGGCCTGTACCTGTAACAACACTGTACCGCTCTGAAAGTCTTCTGCTTTATATTACATAATATATGAAATGAAAAATTAAATGGGCCAAAACAAGTAAAACTACTTCCGGAAAGCAGAACCAGCTTTCAGCTCACTCAGACTACTAAAATAGCATTTAAGTTTGACATTTAAGAACTTGGAGAAACCAGTTTCCTTCCAGCCGTCTATGTACCTAAATATAAGAGCGTCAGCTGATGCGTGATGCCTCACAGAAACAACAGTCATCTTTAGAGAGAGAAACACAGCGGGCTTTGTTAAAGAAAGGCAGATCATATGATGGCTTTGTCTCTCTTTCTCTCCATCCATCTTCCAGCTCCAGGGTGGTCGTCATTGTCACTGGTGTCTCTCCGTATGCAGAATTTCACCAATAATGCAGAATACTGTATATGTCCACAGTGAATTTGAAGAGATTGTCTATATCTCATATTTACACTACTTCACTACTTTTTGCAGATGCTAATATGCTAATATTCACTAAGACATTCGACTAAAGAAAATGTGGGAACAAAATCTGTGTCTAATAAGTCTGCAACACTCAATAAAATTTTGCAAAATAGTAAAAACCTTAATTCTCCCAAACTAAGCTCTTTCCTGAAACTCTCGCCAAAATTTTAGCTCTGGACAGGCTTCAAGGCCCCCGGTCAGTGAAATGATGATGTTATGTGAACGATTATACTGTATGTTCTTAAAAACAGAGCGTTTTGGGAGGTCATCCTGGGACTCCGAGACTAAAATCCCCAGAGTGACATAATAGCGCATACTGACACAGACACAACTGTCTGCTGTTGACAGGAAAGCATCTGTCATATAGCATAAAGGTTTATTTCATATCTAATGATGAATGACTTAAATATCAGGTAACAAAACCTTTCTGATGACATTTCAGGGCAAAGGAAATCACACTTTTCACATTCTACAGTCTTTCCAGGTTTCCCCTGACTCCTTGAACCCTGTAATCATTTGAACAGCTTGTCCAAACAAGAAATAATAATTCCCTACTAAGCAGCTTGTGCGACTCTGATCAAACCCGAGGCAGTACATCCTCACACAACCTTCTCCAGTTCATGTCAATTTTCTCCTGGCAGACTGTGGCTTTTCATAACATGTCACTTGGACACCAGTCACCACAGGAGGGATTGCTCCAATGGGTTGTATGAGAGGGTAGGGACAAAATTATAAGGTCCTTTTACAATGAAGAATATATTGGGTGATGTCATTTAATTAGTTATTCAATCAATCAACAGAAAATTAATGAAAAACTATTTCCATCAGCAATTGTTCTAGTCATTTATCAAGATGCTTGAAATGTGAGGATCTGCTGCCTTGTTCTGTTCAGAACAAGTGTCACTGGAATCTGAATATCTTTGAGTTTAGGGCAACAGGGAAGAAGTTGCTTGGATGTGGAAATTAGGATTGAGATGTTTTTTACTATTTACTGATATTTTATACACCTGACATTAGTAAATTAACAAAAACTAACCCAATGTGTGTTCCTGTAGAGACCTTATACTTTTGTTGCTTTAGCAATGGCACTAGTCACCCTGATTGTGGACCCAATCCTCAATCCTGGGTATGCACACAATTCTAATGGCATCAAAATGTTGTTGTACTGCATCCCAGTGCACTTCAACTAAACTAAAAAGTCAGCCCATTCAATGAGGAACAGATGATGTCTTAGAGAGCAGCATGTTGTACTCTAAATTGAGGCGTTAGTTCTTGGCAATCGTCTTGTCCCTAGAGGTTTCCCCTATCTGCTCTGACACAGGCTCACAGCTGCCTCTCTGGGCCTGTCTTTGGGGGGTGAAGAGTTTTTGATGGTGCCTCCTAATGAAGCCCACTAATCTCCATCATACTGTCTGTGAACTCCTAACAGAGCCAACACATTAGACACGCTCTGGTTTCCGTCACCTCATCGCTGAGACAGACGGCCCCTCAGCATGAATCGTCTTTATCCCTGACAGTCACTTGACTGTCGATCATCTGTTCTGAATCTTCATGTTTCTTCTACTCTGTCATCTGGTTTCACACAACAATCCCATTAAAGTAAAAAAGCATTTAAAAAAAAAAGGAACTTTGCTATGCCCGTGATATGACACCAGCCTTGTTGAGGATTCTGAAGCCAGAAATATATAACCATCCAATGTAATACAAAGCACTCCAGTTAATAGCATCCACAAATGGAATACAGTATGCAAGTGGCACGCACTGCTAAAGTTCCTGAAAGGAAATCACTGATCAATGAACAGCAGGTTCTCCACCATGCTGAAGATGCAATCAAAGGGATCCACTCAGTTTGACAGTAAATAGTGGTAGACTGGAAGGCTTCCTGCAGCAAAGTGCTCCATCTACCAACTGTTTTTTAAGTGTATTTAGCTCTGTGGGTCAGCAAGACAATGCCCCATGCTCACTTATTCTCTTTCTACAAATCAAGTAAATTTGCAGAGTTTTTGTTCCAAACTGCCAGCTGTCAAATGGCAGCTAACCGGATACTTACACTGCATCCCTGGTTGGGTCATTTCCAACTCCTCAAGCCCAGGAGATAGCACATACAGTATTTGATGATACTACAGATGTTATCTGATGTTGTTAGCAACACTCAAACCCCAAGACCTAAGGTCAAAGACACAATGGGTGGGTCAGTTGATTGAATTTGAGCTGATATATACACAAGCAGATTTTCTGATGGTGTGTTCTAGAAAACAAAACCTTAGATTATGCAAGTTTATGAAAGAGTCCAGTTTCTGAAAAATGGTTCTTACACAACTTCTGAGCAAATCCGTGTACATGTAATGGCTGGCTGTAGGCTGGAAATAGGCAACCCATTTAGTAGACATTTTCCAGTGTGAATGGGTCAATTGTAATGCATATTAGCGTGTGTCAATGGAGGGAGTTACGTTCCGTACTCGCAGTTTCTTTCATGCACAGGCTGAATACAAAGACCGGCACAAAGGAGCCTGTGCTCGTGGACAGGATGTTGTCTGCAGCTCCATATTTCTCTGCAATGGCACATGGGAGTAGAAATGCACACATGACTTATCCATGTGCCCCGTTAAAGTGATGGCTGATGCATCACCACAGCCATTCGCTCAATATTACCGGGAAATGAGAGACGGCAGCTACAGTATTTCTCCAGGATATGAGAAAGGTGCAGATGTCATGGAGGTCACAGAAGACAGAAACTGATCATCCAAGATTAAAATGAATGTAATATCTTATTTTCAAAGTTATTGTGGCTCCAGTAGGAACTCTTTCAACATCTAGTGTCACCAGTCTATAATAGTCTGACTCTATTTATGTGACATATTAACAGTGGATACTGTTATTCAGTATCAAGTATTTTGACTTTTTTCTGTGTTTTCATTATTTTACATGGGTGTCCTCTGTATGTTATAAGCTTCAGAGCTCTTTTTACGTTTAATGACATACAGCTAATTGTGTTGTATTATAACTTACTTGATATAGAAACAATACAGCGACTCTAGAAATCCCTATCATATGTATTTAAAGATATGCCTGCAATATTTTGACTCGCAGTAACTTTACTGTGACTCAGCTGCGTTCTGATGATAGTATTTGTTTGGATTTTTCATTTCCTGTAATTACAGTAAAATTATCCCTACAGATTTGATTTCTATAATAGCTGTTCCTTGGTTTTGCATATAGCATTCCAAAACCAACCCCAGTCTTATCATAGAAGTTATCACAGGTTTTGCTTTCATATCGTCAGATACCAAAGTACTGATGTTACCGTCGACGTTTTCCCTGTCGCTGATGTGCTGCAGGTTGCATCCCGTCTCCTCCCTGCTCAGATCCGACTCCTGGTGGTACGACTCCAGCCTGGAGTGGGCATTTCTGCGGAGCTTGGGACTGGAAGACACGCAGCAGGAGGTCGTGCTCCCCATCTTTATTCCCTTGTATCGCGCCTGAAGGCGGAAGGTGCGTTGACAGCGCTTTCCGCTGAAGCGACCAACCCCACCGAGTCACCGGTCACTACCGATCACCAGAGCGCACAGGGTGCATCCGTAGCGGGGACCGTGGATCCTGTCAATCGTCGGTGTCCACGCAGAGGCTGGAGGCGGTCACAGAGGATGAGTATGTCACTTGTACCGCCGGTAACAGCGGACGTGTATAACGGGCCGACCTACCGCAGCTTTCCCAGGCATCACACAACGGGTCACATCCTGTTCCCGGCGACGATGAGCGGCGACGGGCGCACAGCGATGCGTGCTCGATGTTGTGGCTGGCTGTCAGGGCGATAGACCGACAGGGAGGGCTGCAAATACCGAGAAAAGGTTCCGGTTCAAGTGGGTGGTTACATATAAGAGAGCAGACAGACAGACAGACGAGGGTAGACAGAGGTTTTCTGATTTACTGATCAAACTCACAGGTATTTAATTCATATATGTTTTAATGTCTGTTAGTTTGTCATTAGGTTGGTTAATGATTTGGCAACATGGGTTTCTGCTATGTCAGCACAGTAAATCAGAGGTGGTAAGTAACTAAGTACATTTACTCTAGGTACTTTACTGGAGTATTTTCATTTTATGTTACTACTTTTGCTTCCCCACAAATCAGAAGAAAAGATTGTACTTTTACTCCACTACATTCATTTTAACACCTTAGTTACTATTACTTACTTTTTGCAGGACTAGATTCTTCATTATATATTATAAAAAATATTATATATTAATAATTTTCGACTTTACAGAATTTGTCAAATAAATCTGGACTAAACTTTATTTTAATTTTATGTTTTCAACAGCATCAAATTCTACATTGTTTAAAATACTCTTAGTGGAGTACTTTTACTTTGTGCTTTAAGTAACATTTAGAGGTTGTACTAAAATTAAATGGTACGCCTACTTGTAATGGAGTATTTTTTTGGCAAGTACTCGCCCTTTTACTTGAGTAGTGACTTTGTGTACTTTATACACCAGTAGTTAATATGATAATCCCATAGGCTCGTGTACATTTCAGTGATAAACGGTTTGGATAAAAAGGCACATTCCAGCATGACTCCTTCTTTTAGAGTTAATATATGCATTAGAAAACGGTGCCATAGAATAAATGTCACAGATGAAATTTCAGGGGATAGGGTCAAAGAGAACTGCAAGTTAGCATGAAAGTAGACTATAACCAAAATTAAATATATGGGGTACCTTGTTTGTAGACTTATAACCTAACCCTTATAAGGTTGTGGATTTAAAGAATCCAGATTTCTGTGGTTATTTACAGCAGCACTGCAAACTAGTCAGTTGTAGCACATGACATGATTTCTAGAGTGAGCTGTAAAAGAAGATAAACATTTTTTTGTATTTTTTAATTGATCAATTTAAGTATTGATTTTGAATTAAAAATACATTTGCGTAGTTTTAATTTTGTGTTGAAGCTTTTCAGAACACTCATCATTCTGAATCAACTTGTCTAAAATGCTTTCCAAACAAGTGACTCAGGTAAAATGGTGACATCTGCTGGCTAACGTGCTGTAATCCACCTTCATGCGCAGTATTTATCAAATGCAAGAAATCACTTCTGTCATCCATGAAAGTTAGTTTATAAAATCACTTTCATATTTTGGACTGAGAACCAGCGCAACATGTCCCTAAATTATGTACTAGAAGCCTCATAATAAACAAGTCATTCACATAGACATGAATTGTTGTTGTCAAAAGTACATGCACCCGGGAGCAGGTCAAGGCCAAATCATCCTGACATTAAAGTATCTTGATTGAGAACTTCCAGTTTTGCGCATTATGTAGTAAATTCATCATGGTGACAGCCAAAGATGTTACTATAGTGTTAATGTTAAAGTCGTAGCAGAAAAATCTGCTCATTTATCAAGTTTCTCTTCAGACTTTCCTCCAGCGTCACTGCAGCGTTACCTTTCTTCTCATCCTGAGATCCTGCCCCCACACATTCATAGGTGAATTTTGGTCACATAAGGTGTTTATGAGGATACACACAAGACGCTCTTCAACATATAGCAGTATCCATCACACACATGCAAACGCATACTTACAATCACACTGTAAATCATTTCCAACTTGCCTCCACTGCTGCCTCGGAAAGTGAGATAACTGAACTTTGATTGACCAGTTAGTTTAACTTTGTTTTATGAGTTTTGGAAATGAATGAAACAATGATCTTAGTTAAGTTAACTGAAAACAAGTTTAATAAATTCAAGATACTAAGTTGACTCAAATGTTAAGTCATATAGACAAATACAGACACATTTGCTTTCTTTGTACATTTCTCAGTTTAAAGTCAGATCTTCATTTGATGTGAATGTACAGCTGCACTTGTTCAATTCAGTTCATACCAACCTTCCTTCATGAACTGGTTCTTCAAACTCTGAAAGGTTTTAACTCTCAAACAACACGTGGTGGGAAGTCTTCTCGTTTTAATTTAATAGTTGAATCAGTGCTCAGCAGTTCATTCATTCAACTCATTTCATATTTAAAAAAATAAGCGTTTTAACATTTTAAGTTTAATTAAATTGAAATTAACTCAATTAGATTAACAAGAAAAGCTTTGGGGTCTTATTCATGTTTTTTGTGAATAATGTTTTACGTCAGCACTGTAGTGCAACATACGATGTGTCATCATACCACAAGTATGAGGCTTTGTGTGTGTTGCACAAACAGGGATGATGACACATGCTTTTGGACAGCCCTTCCTTAAGTAAGAATACTGTAATAATACTGGTAACTATGCTGTTACACACATAAAATGTGACAGTAGTAGTTGTATAGGGAATGACAAAAGAGAGCTTCGGGGACACGTTGTGTGAGCTTTAACATAGTCGTCATGTGATTTCTGTCACATTTCATTTCTGTTGAAATGAGGCAAAACTTCTGTTGTGAAAGGATGGTACCATGTTGAGTAATGTACAAAGATTATAGTGTGCATGAAGGACAATTAAAACTGCTGCAGAAATAACCAGTACAAACTAAACATTTACTGCACTTTCTGTTACCTCTCAAGGACAAGGCAGCAGGAGAATTTTAATTTTAACTAAACATTTTCTGGTTCATGCGCTGCAGTTTGGTTTCTTTGTCGTTGCAGCAGTGTGTGTTGAACAGCAGGGGTCCTCCTCCACTGCCTCAGCCAAGCACTGCTCATGTTGTGGAGGTAGCAGGTTTCATGTCCCTGCTTGTAGGCTGCTAGTCTCAAGGTGGAAATTTCCACTCCAGCCGCTCTGGACAGAAGCCAAACATTAAGATGTTTGAATGGCAGCAAAAATTAAAATATTAAATAGACTCTCACACTGCACAGTTTTTTAGGTCCTGGTTTGGTTTTAGCATAAGCAGAATAAGAGTGAGAGTGAATACAGTGCATGTAGAGTTTGGTTAAGTTAAGAGTTTTGAGCAGCAGTTGCTTTAACACTGACTAATCCACAACTTAAAGCAAGGTTTTATTACGCATTCTGAATTTTCCTATTTGCTCCAGTTACAAATGTGAAGGTCAGTGATCGAACACTCGAACACTCCAAGTAGAACAGTGAAGAAAGTATTTAATAAGAAGCCATCTGAAATGACAAAATGGGTTTATGTAACATTTCAAGAGAACCACAGTGTTTAAAAGATTAGAGAAGGTTTTCTATTCATGAACTACAGTTTCAAGGTTCCCCTCGGAGGCATTTCTCTCCCTTTGAACCTATTCACCAGTCTGTCTGTGTGTGTGTGTGTGTGTGTGTGTGTGTGTGTGTGTGTGTGTGTGTGTGTATGTGTGTGTGTGTGTGTGTGTGTGTGTGGAGGAGAAAGACAGTTTTATGTGTTTATGTGATGTGTGTCTGGAAAAGATAAAGAGGGAGAAAGCCCAGCGCCTGTTCAGATGGGTGTGTTAGCAGCAGTGTACATGTTTGTATGTGCGAGTCTGACACTGTTTGATTTCTGTAGTGTATGTAGGTGCAGCTATGAGACTATAACACACACATATGAGAGGAAATTCTGATCCCACTCTAATAAAGACACTTATCTTGGCTTTTATCACCGCCAACACCTTCAAGGTCAGTGCTCTATCACCAGGAGTTGCTGTGGAAACAAATTATTTTCATGCGCATTGCTTTTTAAAAAGTCATTTTCAGTTTCCTAGCTCCAGGAAATCTGGATTTTAAAACATCTTTGTAATGTAGTTATTTTTTATATATTTGTTTCAGTTCAATGCAGCTTTTTAAAAATTATTTCCATTACAACCCTTAAATATGTCACAGTGAAAATCCTACATATACATATACAACAATGGTGTGAAAACAGCTAATGGAGGAAAAAAAACTCTCAACCACTTAAATGAAAATCTGCCCTGAATGTTGAAGAAGAAGAAGCTGTGTGAAGATTGGGTGAAATAAAATAAGTTCACGGCTCATCACACATTTCAAGATTTTATTAGATAAACAACAAAAATAGTCTGGGTTTTACAATTCAAACGAGAAAGTACATCAAGGTAAAAGTCTGAGCCATTTGAAACAGCAAAAAAAGAAAAAAGCGATGTGCAGAGGAAGTCGATATCAAAGAAAACCTTAATTTTACTATCAACTGCCTTAATGTTGAATTGAACAGAAGGAGAGTTCCTTTGTGATTGCAAACGATAACAGATCATTCGGTGGGAAAATGATTCAGAATGCTGTCAGAGAGCTAAACAGTAGTTAAACCCCTAACTGTTATTTAAGGAGCTTTGGCAGCTAAAGCAGATGATCTGTTTCACTGAGGAGCACTCACTCTGTCACTGTGCACACACGCGACAAGAAAATATGTTCAGTGGAGCGAACTCAACGACTACATCAACAGAAACAGAGAAAGCAAGCAGTTTTCAATGTCACCAGAAACATCAGCACAAGATGATATATTAAAATAATATGTCTTTACATTAAAAACAAAAAGAAATTGGCATCACCCTTTAAACAGAGCATTTTAATATCGAGCCATAATCAAATACGCTTTTATTCCACAATGGATATCCATCATTTGAAAAACAAAACTGATGCGTGCATGACAGCAAAGCACAACACTTACTCTTTGAGCTACGAGTCATTTGAAGCTGTTTCTTTACAAAACTGAGGTTTTTCAGGTTTTTCAGGACAGAATAGAGTCAAAAATGATATTTTTAATATGCTTTGATTTGTAGAATATATAAACTTGTGGAGTGAAGTTCTTCAAATAAATGTAATACAATATAAAGTCGAATAATAGCCACAGTGACACTTTGGTACTTTCTGTGCTTTCACTGAAGAGCCGTTGTGCTCTGTCGTTTCAAATAATACAATCAATTCACTTCGGTGATGAATAAAAGGTTTTCGCTAAGCATTCACATAATGCCCCTCTACACTGGCTTGAAGTATATGTTGAAGTTCTGTGCATAAGCAGCCAAACACATATTGTACATTGTACTTGTAGTTCTTGAAAAACCTTTTTGATCAACTCAAGAATACAAAGTGGTGACAGATGGATGACAGCCAGGAAATCACGTCACTGACAGAAAAAGTGCCTGGAAAGAATTCTCCTCAATTGTGTTTTTGCACAAAGGAATGCATGAAATGACTAAAAACAGAGGCATAAATTACACAAATGACATTTTCAGGTAAACACATTTGAGTTGCCTGGTTGAAGCTGGTGGTGGATCTGCATGTCTTTTCGTGCACCTCGCCTGACCTCATAGAAACTTGCTGGTAAAGACACCCGGCTGACCTGCCAAGGATTTTTTTTTTCTCATAATCTCTGTATTGAGCGGTACATTTTCAGGAAGCACCTGTATTTCCTCTTCCTGTTCCTCTTCTTCAGCTGACTGTCATTAGCTGGCTTCGCCCGTGCACGACCGCAACAGCAAGCATAGTGCGTACGACACTCAAGTCTTCACATGCAAAAGAGCACAAGATAAGAACGAGAGCGAAACTGGAAAAGCTCAAGCTATTCGAATCCCAGGCACGCCTCTGACTTCGGCGTGAACCAGGCCTGAGTGAGCAGAGATGGCAGAGAGACGGTCAAAGCACTTTTTGTTCCAGAGTCTTTTCTTTTTCTTTTTTTTGTTTTGTTTGTAAACGGCACTGTTTTCAGCCCGCGACCGCAAACGGCCGCCGCTACTCAGCTTTGTGGCAGTAAATGTCCTTCAGTGCCTTCAGCTCTTCAATCAGGGTCTTGTTTTGGTTTTCCAGCACGGCCACACGGTTTTCCAGACATTTGACGTACTCTTTCTTTTTCCTGCGGCACTCTCGGGCTGCCTCCCTGAAGAGGAAGAAGGATGAAATTATTTTTTGATGAAAACAGACAAAATAAATGCAAGCTAGGCACATTCCAAGACAGCAGATGTTCAAAGGCTATCAAGTTCATGTGTTATTAGTTCCACATTTATGTCCATATTTTCCCAGGCAACCACTGGTTAACGTACTCCAAGATTCCCCCAACAAACATGAATGGGCACACAAACATTTGATCATGTAGAAAACCAGTCTGCTGTAGCTTTCACCTTTGTCCTACTTGTGACTTGTTGTTTTGGCAACAAAAAATAAGTGTGAACATCAACCTCCAAACTGTTTCCAGCTTTTAAATGTCAGGGGGGGAAAAAACCCTCACCTGTTTTTCATCAGTCGGACCTCCCTCTTGCGGGTGATCTCTTCAGCGTGCTGTGATGAGGGGTTCTGCATGGAGCCCGGGGATGCAGCCATCACAATGCTCTGAGCCAGACCCGAGTTGGGTGACCGCAGCTGGTAGGCGGGGATATCTCCTGTGGCAGCTAAGAATTCACAAAAGCAAACAATAAATGTTTCTGCCAACGTTATGAACTATCTCAAGTCTTTAGAGTCATATTTTCATGTATGTATTTCATCAGCTAACAACTGCAACTTTAGCCAGCAGTGCTTATCCACTACCCTTCCTGCCTTAGAAGATAAATTCCCTCTGACCGTGACAAGAATTTGCTCTTAAATGACCTGCCTAGTTGAACAGTGAGCTTAGAAAAGGTTTTTCTTTTAGTTCTATGTGTGGATCTCTGCCCAAACAGACAGATTACTTTCTTCATTAAAGCTACAATAACCAACTTTTAGGGAATCAAGACCCAGGCCATCAAACACCGACGCTGTGTGAAAACCATGCATCCATGGTCAAAACCTCCCATAGACATGTGCACGGCAGCCTTTTGCGTCAGCATGTGGCGCACAGAGTTTGACCTTCTCTGACTGGTTAGAAGGATGTGTCTCACAAAAAAAAACCTTGAGAAGGGAATATCTCCACACCACTGCCAGTGCTGTTCTGAGTCCTCATCACATTAAGATCCATTATGGAGCATATAAAATAAAAAAAAACATTGTAGCTTTAAGAGCAGAAATTTGACAAAAGTAAAGTACTCTACAATAAGCTTATTATGCTGCAGTCCCTCCAGTGGCCACTAGGATCCTGACTACAAAAAACAAAAACCAGCAACCCCCCCAGTTTGTCCCCTGAAGTCAGTTTTTCCCATTTCTGTCTCTTATGTGTGCACACAAATTAATAATTTATAGTGTTGGATTAGTGTAAATTGGCTGAAGCCACAGGTTTTTGTGCGCGTCATAGAGAAGCTCCAGACTATTTGTGGCAAATCTAGAGAATTTTCCATGGGGTGACAAAGGGTTGGCCTGGGGCAGGGGGTTGAATTAATTCCTTTGAGTGAATGCCACTGTGCAGGTCTGTTTTCGTATCATAGCAGCTATATTTTTATTTTATTTTATTTTATTATTTAAACGGGTAGATCCAAAGTTGTAGCCAAATGACAGGTTAAAGACAATCTAACATGAAACACACACACTGCAACAACCAGTCAACAATGTGTAAATGTTCTAAATAAGCTTTGATTTGAAGTAGTGTTGTATCAAAGAAGTTATGTAGAATCACTTGTTTGTTTCAGTGATCTGAACAACATATGCAGATTTGTCATTTTATTCTCCAGTTACACCTTTGAGAACTGAAGAAATGGGGTGAGACTGGTTGGGAGTTGGGGGGGCAGCTGTCCCCCCCCCCCCTTAGATCCACCTGTGCCGGCAGTAGTTTTTGTAATCGTCATATTAATGCTTTGGATTCGGCTGCTATCACTTAGTTACATATGGACGTACTCTGGACTGTTAAGCAACACGGTCCAAACTCCTCTCATTCCTGGAAAATCCCTCCCCCTTGACCCCCCACCCACCCCACTACACAGTGTCCTGGCTGGAGAGAGGAGCACGTTAAACCAGAGACTGACCAGTGCTTCACATAGCTCCACAGGAGATCTTTTCTGCCGGTGGCCATTAAACTGTGTAACTTCTCCCCCGTCTGTAAGGGGGAGGGGAACTGACAACGATCATAATCATTATCTAGGTCTTATTTACGGTATCACTCTCCATTGCTCTACATTCCACCACAGACTATTACTGACCAACAGTATTTCATGCATATTTCGATTTTCTTTGTTACTGAGGTTGTTTTGTATTGATGTTATTTTGTATTTGTGTTTGTGTGGATTTTTCCTTTGCAGCAGCTGTAACAAGGCAAAACAATGTCCCTCTGGGATTAATAAAGGTTTTTGAATCTTGAATCTTCAGCATATGGTAACATATTGTCAACACTTGTTAAGATTATGTCCTATAAATGTAATAGAATATTTAATAGAATAATTAACTCAACAGCATGAATTAGTGCTTTGAGGTAACAAATGATTTTCCCCCCCTGAGACTAGTTTACAGGTCTAAGTAGATTATTCACTTGTGCGTTTGTGATTTAATGTTGTATTTACTCAGCAGTGCAAACCACTGTGTGCTTCTGAATATCGGTAGCTTTACTGCATTTTCAGTAACCAGCAAAAAGCAGCTTTCTGTGGTTTGTGCTCCGCTCTGCTTGAGTTGAGTCATCTGATGACGCAACTGTTAACCACTCTGTCTCCTGTCTCTCACCATTTCAGTTTCTCTTCTTCACTTTGTTCCTGAGAAGTTTCTGTGTTCTGCCCCTTACTGCACTTTGCGCACACACACACACACATAGCATTCAAGAAGAGACAAAGCAGGTGCGCGCGCACACACTCACACACTCTTTCTCTCTCATTGTGATAACAGTGACTGGGGCTGCGTTGACGTCAATGTGTGCGTCTCATTCGCCCGTTCTGCATTCTCTCTTCCCTGGCTGGCTTGTGTTCCAGGAAACTGGAGTGACGTCAAATGCACGACTATCTTTTACTCCCCTACTGCCACCCGCCCATTTACTTCTTACTCCCCCCTCCCTCCCTGCCTGCCTTTCTGCCTGACAACCACTGGAGCGGTTCAGAGAGTGGACTGTGTGTATCTGTGTTTACGTGTGTGCGTGTGTAAGAGCAGGATACACACAGTAACAGAGCCGAGCAAACTGTGTGTGTCGACTTGTTAGACTGTTCCTTTACAACACAACTCTGAAGTGTTACAGTGTTTTTTCCTGTGTTGAAATGGGAGAGACAACAGATCTGTGACATGTTTCATCATTATACCACAAAGCCAAAGTGATTTAAAAGTTATTCAAATTTCAGAACAGTTGGAAAAATCATTTTCTCTGCTGTCTGCTTCTCTGCAGGTGCAATCTCCTTTAAAAGTCTCTACAACACCGATGACAACAAAAGCAACACATGCAAAAACATCTGAAGAAAGAAACTGTACCTGACTCAGTCTCATCCCCAGTTACTGCCATCTCTTGTTTCCAGTAATCCAGCACCACGGCAGGTAAACACCTCAACTCAAAAACACTCCTCTACTCTTACTCCTGTCTGCTTCACTTGAATCTCTCGCTCTCCTTCTTCCTTTTCCCTCTCAGCTCTCCCTGCATCAGAGTGGTCACTCGTCAGCCTCGCAGCCCGATTACAATTACCGGCATTGACATCACAATGACATCACTCCTGCCTGCTGAAGTCAGTGAAACACCCTGGATTAGTTCCTCCCACCCTAACCACCCTCCCCTCCCCCCCGTGGATCAGATGCTGAAGTATAGAAACACAATGTGAGCTGGGCAGGCAGGCAGGGAGGGAGGCAGAGAGGGAGGAGTGGGAGCTGAAGGGGGTGGTGGTAGTAGCAGGGTTGTATTTTTAGACCCAGTGACGCAACTAGAGAGACACTCAACAAACAAGAGGATATTGTGTCCCAAGTGGCTGCCGTGCAAACTGTTGAGCACCCTGATTGGAGTTCTTTTGTGTGTGTGTGTGTTTGTGTGTGTGTGTCAGGAAGGAAGACGGACAGAACGAGGATAGTTGAGATATTACATTAACAGTTCAAAGGATTCTCAGCATGTCTGCCGCACAAACCAAGCCTGCACAAAACGGTTTATTTAGCCATTTAAAACAACAGGTTTGCTGATGGGTCCTGCTCCACGCAGGAAATGATGCGTTTACATTTCCTATGACAGCAGCAGCCGCTTCTTCAGAAACCATTACATTACAAAAGAGCCAAATAAATCAATTTATCATCGAGGCAAAGTGTGATGAAGGTAGAAAAATGGATTAAATGCCTTGAAAAAATACAAAATAAGCTTTTTGAGGGTTTGATATTTTTCCCACTTTAGCTTCTGTGTCAATGTTTGACCACAGTACTTTAAATACAATTTATCACCTAGGCTGTGGCAAAAAGTCAACAGTGAAGTTAGCTTGTTTTTGTTAATATTACTTTGTAGTGATTGTTGGTCAAAAAGTTTTAAATGGGATTTTATTACATTTACTAGCCTGAGGTCTACTTCACATTACTATTAGTGGTGTCCTGTTGTATTTTAGTAAATTTTCCTGCATTGCTTTCATCCAAGAGATGCAACTTCTATTATTATTATATTATTAAATATATAATAATACTCAAACCAGTGAATGCTTCACTTAAGTAAGTTGTAAATGTGCTGCCTGTAGTCGTCCTCAGTGAGTTCCTGTTCCTGACAATCTACCAGCTGAACAATGGGTGTGTGCAGCATGAGAGCAAAGTGCAGGAGCAGACATTCACAGCTGGTCAGCAAACACAGAGGGAAAGAAACAGTACGCTCTTTTGTGTGGAGTAAACACATGTGAGATTGGCTAATCAGTAAGAAATTAGCAATCAGATTCATTTGGACTCTGAAATGCTTCGCGGTTTGATCAGTCTGGATCTACGGAAGGATCCGGCGACTGTTCTGTGGATGCAGCTGCGGCATGAACTGTGTGATGAAGAGGATCAGAAAAAATCACCAGCTGCCCTCAGTACTGGAAGAACTTCACACAGCATATTAGCAAATTTAGCAAAAACAAAATGGGATTGATCACACCTATGCTGGACTTGTCTGGATGGGGAGAAAGCTAGAAGCCTCTAAGTCTTTAAGTCCTGTCTGGACTACTACTGAGCAACAAAATGCAAGTTTGTCAGTCGCACCAATAAGATTCAGACGCTCTAGTCATAACAATGGTTAAAGGGATTTTTGCTGTAATTACCAGGAAAGTCAACAGAGCAACTTTACAGAGTGGATTTGTGTGAAAAATGTCCAAACTGTAGACGAACATTTTTATTTACAAAATCCAACAATTTATTGTGGCCTGAATCAGTTGGAGATGAACATGTTAAATATGATTTACACAGATCTTAGCCTCATGCTGCCAGATGCCAGCTTTGTGCAATTTAATACTGTAGCAGCACTTTTACTAAATTCACAGACATTCTTCTGCCATTTCTAAACCTAAGACAACCTGTAAACTGTGTTGATTCTCTGCCACACTACTCCAAAATGTCACAGACATACAGACATAGACATATACAGTAAATTTCACCATAATGAATAGAACCCTACCTTGAATGAGCACCTGTCCTCCCTGGATGTAGAACTGCTGTGGAGAGTTTCTAGACTGAGCGGCACACTGCAGGATGGTGGCTCCGGTCTGTGGGGTGGGGGAGCTGGCCACTGCCACGGTCTGGGCCCCCTCAAGGGCTTCCACTCCAGGGCTGGTCAACTGGATGGCTCTCCCCTGAGAGATCGCAACTGTGTGGAGACAAAGTGCAGTTGGCTGCTCCTGTTAGCTACAACATAAGCCTGCTTCAGGAATCTCTTGTGTTGTCATAGTGAACTTTAATAACTTAAAATGTAGTTCCCAAAATTAACAAGACACTTTGAAATTTTTCAAGGTATTTCAAGCACCCACTGTTCTGTCTGCAAATTAACTACTGTATAAAGCTGCAGAAGCATTGTGGTTATGTATCATTCTATAAGTTACTCTTTACATTTTAGAGAGCTAAATTACAAAGACGGATAAACTACAAACAGTGTTTAGTAATGTAATAATTTGATAAACTGAATCGAGGCCAGTGCAAGGCCGAGCTAAAAAACAACCCCTGTTCATGTGTACTGACTGTATTGTCCGGAGCTGGTCTGGTAGATTGAGGTCGGCACTGATGCTAAGGCTGAGCTTGAGACCGGCACCTCGTCCTCCGTCTTTTCTTCATCAATTTTAGGAACTGCCGGGGAATCCGATGAAAGCTCATTGAGGATTTTCCTGCAGGAGAAGAGAACTCCATAAATTATTCCACACTGGTTTTCCAAATGTATTATTAACAATTCGACTGACTTGTGGTTCTTAAAGACATGTTGCCTCTTATCTGAAAGGCTTTCTCAATTCAGACTGACTGGTGTTGCAGTCTCTGGCATTAAACCTCTGTGGAGTCATTAAACCACTTATCTTCATGCTGCTTTAGGTCCGATTCTATCACCCAGTCGAACTCCCACTACAGAGGTTGTAGCCTTGCTCGAGCTGGCTGATAAACTCCTCCAGATGACATCATCTGGAGGAGTTTATCAGCTAGAAGGAGAGATATATTTTAAAACAGAGAGGGTAAAGTGAAGCCTAGTTCGCCAAACTTGAACCACAGAGACCAAGTTGGAAATCAGAAAAAAGGGGCATCGCGTGTGTTGTTGAGGTCACATGAGCTAAGCTGTGAATGGTCGTGACAGGTGAACTGAAGAAGCTTCCAGTCAAATAGTGAGACGTCTTCATCAACCTCGACCAAGTCCAGGTGACAACAAAAGGGACTTTTCTGAAATACGATGATCTGGACGAGACATTCCACACAGACAAGGCTGTTTATCATTTTCTTGTTTACTGTTGACGCCTTCTCACCGATAAGACGGACGTCTAGAGAGAATCTCCCGCCTCTTCTGAGTGTCTGCGACCGACTTGTCGTCCTCCAGCTCCGCCACAGTAGCAATCTGTAGAAGACGAGCAGTGTTTAATTGAAAGAGAAGGACGACGCCGAAGAGAAAGAGTTTGCGCAACATTTTATTTTGAGCCTTAATCTTTACAACTCATTACATGTCTCAACAGAGTCTGTACAGAGCTCTACACAGTGTGTAATTATTTGTGAGTGCAAAACTGAGTGGCCTCCTTTCTCCAAGAGTAATTTCACTGTAGCATGAATAAACAGCTTAAGGTTTTGTCAAACTGCAGGAATAAACAAACATAAATTTGATCTGTTTCTGTGTCATCAATAAACAAGCTATTATGACTCTCACTGATGCAAACACAAAGGCTGCTTTGGCACTGTGAGAGGACAACGTCTGTGCCAGACAGAACATGTCTGATCCACGCCAGGTTAAACACAGGTGTGTCCACATCCAGTCACTGATAATTACAGGAGGAGAAGTTAGGCTTGTGCTTTGAAAGCTGTATTTTCTATGCCTGCACACGGCTTTTGGTCGTGAATCTACACGGTGCTGCAAGTGGCTCCTGTTCAATAAACAGGCTCAATCAGATGTGTGCTGCAAGTATCAGTAGGATACCAACGAAGACGAAAGTGCTACTGATGAAACTCACTGATATGAAGCACACCGGCTCTCGTGGTAGTTCACTAAAACCGCTTTGTGGTGCACATGTGCTCTACTGCACTGTGCAGTTCACAGATTTGATCTCTTTTTTCCTGACTCATTTCCTTATAAAGACACTTTTCATGAAACGACAGAAGCACACTCTGCTCTGCAAATCAAGCTGCACATGTGAGAAAATGCCGCTGAATCACGCAAACTGATATCATTCAGTATCTGGTATCATTTCCCAAACGCAAACCTACAGCAGGACACGTTACTGAATCACACGATGACCTTTCTGCCTGTGTCGCACACAGTGTTGTCTGACTGTGTGCACAGTTTGTGGAGTCGTCTTCCCGTCCAGACACAACAACAACAACATCATCTCCTCAGTGTGAAGGTTAGACTGATGAGCTTAAACCTCAGCTCTGGCTGCTCCTCATCAATCCTATTAACAGATGGGCTGCTTTAGATCACGAGTACTCCAGAGTACACATGATGCCTAAAAGCTCATTCACTAACACAGTAGCTAGAGTTGTCTTGAATGACTTGAGACTTATCTTGAGAATTTCTCTGACAAACTGACAAATGCTTGAGGATTGACAGGTTTATTTGGCTAATACACATTTTTTGTGCAGATTTGTTGCTGATATTCAGTCTTACATACAGTATTTATGTTGCAGACCAACCTGTTATCAGTTTTGAAAAATGAAACTATGCTTAATAGAGTTCAAATCAGTACGAAGACGAGTCTGTGACCTCACCTGTGCAGTCTGGACTTGTGGTGACTGTATGACAGACGTCTGAGGTGCCTGGATGACCCCTTGGACCTGCACCGTCTGACCGTCAGACAGCTGGACAACGGTCACACCGAGCGACTCTTCGGCCACAGATACCTGTCAACACAAATCAGGACAGCAATGCCAAAACTGACTCTAAAACATCCCACACTGAAGAACTGTAACACGTCTCCATGAGCATCTCAGTGTTGAAGTGACATCACAGCAAGCTCCGTGTGTGTGTACCTGAACAGGGGCTGCAGGAGACAGACTAGCATCACTATGGTTCTCCTCTCCGTCTGTCGCTGAGTTTAAACTGCTGTCCAGCTGAGGTGATGCTGAGGTATCCATGGTCGCTCACCTAGACACACAGATCAACAAGGAGGACTGTTGATAATACTACTGGGGTGAACAACGACTTCCTTGCTGCTTCAGCTTGTGATGAGAAAGTTTCTCCTGACCTCACGACATGCTTAAAGTTTTTTCATTCCTGCAATAAACTTGTTTTCCAAGCTTACAAATATTAATTCACTTTATTAATTCACTGTAAACTCCCCGTTTTGATTAGCAGCCAGACTGCATGTGATATGTGTGACGATCTCTATTGACAGTGACTGTTCATCCAGCTTATTCTCATGCTCATTATGTTCAGCAGCCGCAGGGTGACGCTGGAAGACTGAACCCATGGCTTGTTAAAAACTTCAGGAGACTGTTACAAATCCAAATATAATTTTAGATTTGTCATTCTTGTTAGCAAACGAGAAAGGAAAATAACAGTAGGGATCTGGATGAGACTGATTTGATTTGGTTTTAATACACAAGCCTTCAATTACCAGCTCAAAACAGATATGATTAAGAATAGATGTGACTGTGACTGAAGGCTGATCACAAAAATCTGACTGACGTCAACAGTTCCCAGCCAGACAGTTGATAGCAGACCAAAGCATTTTTACATTAATGACGCCTTAATAAAGACTAAATGCAACAAACAAAACAATCTATGAGGTTACAATCATTTAAAAGCACAATTCAGTTTTTACTAGACTTTCTACAAAAGGCATCAGAGCAGGAGACAACAGGACTGCACACTGATATTCAGTTTCTCCACATGTTGTAAACACAAGTGCCACACAACTTTACTGCTGTCACGTAACATTAAGTACAAGCACTTGGGATAAGTTAGAAAAAATCTTTAAGATAAAACTGACTTCCCTTCTAGCTTAAAACTACGTCAACATGAAACTGCTGTAATTTTCCCCCTTTCACTTTTATAGGCGACTTTTAATTAAAACAAAATGCTTTTATCTTTTAAAAACATTATTTAATAAAAAATGAAACATAAATATAGCTGAGTGGGAGTGTTTTCACATATGTGCCACTTTTAAAATATTTTATTTTGACGAGCTATCTTTGACGAACTTCCGATTTCGATCTGACTTCGTCTGACTTGACGCAGCTGCGTAAACTTAAAACAGAAGGGAACTGCTGCCAGAACTTTTTTTTTTTTTTTTTTTTTACTCCATGTTGAGCAGCCGAATTCTTCGGCTTTGGTCCACAAACCCAAAGTTTGAATGAAAAGTTCCGCACCGCAGACATGTCTGCAACATTTTCTCCCGACTCTGGCCGACTGCCGCTGGCCGAAAATGTGACAGCTTTGCAGCGACTTACCGAAGTTTTACGTAGTCGCCCTCGTCACTAATTACAGCACTGGGTGGACGACCTGCGCCTTCGCTCACGTAGTTTCCACGTCAGCGCTGATGATGCTGTGCCGAAAATGTCGACGGACGACTCGGTTTAACGTCGAAGATTGTCTAGGCGGAGCGAGAGGACTCACGCGTGTGGACTTCCGCGTTCGCAGACCAACCAGACCACCGCAGACCACAAAACTTCTTCTTAGCATTTCAAAAGGGCTACATGTATGATTTTTACCGCTCCTTAGCACAGAAAAATATTTATACATTTAACTATATAGATATTTATTTCCATGTAGAGCTTTAAAAACCTAGTAGTAGATCCACTTCATCAATTGATTAAATAGGTTATTCATTAGCCTGCATAGAGTTAAACTCTATGAACTGTGTTCGTCTGAGTAAAATTAGAAGTGACATTTTATTTCACTGTAGAAGAAATGATAACTGTTACTATTAAACTATATTGTGTTGAATAAATGTTTTTGCCTGTTGAACTAGAATAACAACAACTTCGACTGGACCATCAAGATGTGATTAAAGTTTGCAATATATATAATAACAGATTATAAATGAATCAAATTTCAGTTAATATTTTTCTGTTTTTTAGTCAGTCCCATGTTCACAGAGCACAGTTATGTTGCCATCTACTGGATGAAAACAAGGAAACAAGTTCAATGGACGTCATGCAGCAGGCTCCTGTATTGTATTTCACTACAACAAGACCAGCAAGTGAAGTGAAACACGCTTAAACCTTTGTCTCACTGACTTTGCAGCGAGGCCAAACTCCATCAGTTCATTTCACATTCATGCTGACTGGAAAAAGAAGCGTTTCCCAAACCTGCTGACATATTTACATGCCACAATTAAATGTCACAGTGGCCCCATGTCACAGATATCAAACCAGGTGTGATGTGATCAAAGATCCTTTATTAACGTTGATGAGGCTGCTGCTGAGTTTCACTCTGCACTTGCTCCAAACTTTGGGTGAATGTTTGATCCCTTAACACAAAGTTAGTAGCTTTTTCAAACAGGTACTCATAAATATATGTTTTTTAATATGAAATCCCAGCATGTGTACCATAAAGATAGAGGAAGTGGTTTCTATATAGTTTGTGTATTTTCTACGTGTCTAAACAGAGGTGTGTGTGTGTGTTTTTGTGTGTGTGTGTGTGTGTGTGTGCAGTAATGTGGGTAGATGCTGTTCTGTGTTCACCAAATTCCTTCATTTAGATCCAAGTCTGGCTGAACCCAGAGCCACCATCTGTCCTCCTGCGTGCCAGAAGAGGTCGTACTGTTCAAACACTGTCCCTGCTCCTGTTATCACAGCACTGCTCTGCATGCCCCCCCCCCAACTTAATCTCTGACAGCGTGACCGTAAAACATTCAGTTCAGCAAAAACAGATCAGAGTGATGTGCAGGGTTCTGTGTTTGTCTATAATGCAGGAGCGAGTGAGTCATCCCCTACATTTAGAAAAGGAAAAAGACATTTAAAATGACTTTTCACATCATTTGCTCTTTCAAAAACACATTTCCTGAACATCTTTCTCATAAAGTTTGCTTCCTTTTTTTCTTATATTCACATTTGGATTTGTTTTTCATTATTTCTGTGCAGTGTTCACATTTTTCATCATTTTTGCCGTTTATCATTCTGTGAACGTCCACATTAATGGTGCTTCCTCCTCTTCTTCCCTTCTTTTTCATCTCGTTTGCTTGACCTGTGGTGAGAGGATGGAGGCTCCAGATGGTCGAGTACAGCAGCAGAAGGGAGACCCTTGGGGGGGCACAAAGGCCTGACAGCAGGGAGCCACATATGACCCAAGCCAAGACAGCTTTTTAGCACAAAATTAGCCTGAACGCGTAACACAATTACATGCTGGTAATACCGTCAAAGAGGTATTTGGGCATCCAGTGAGGCTTTTTTCTGCCCATAATTACCAACTGCATGTAATCAGAAAAGCATGAGTGTTAATGCACAAACGGCTGTGAGCATCAAATAAAAAAGATGAATAAATCTTAGAATCTCAGACCATGGAGGCTGCAGATTATGTGTCTATGAGGGGTTGTTTAGGAAGGTGCCCCCCTCAAGGTTCCTGGCTCAGAGTCAGATGGACAGTGTATTTGTAGTGTCAAAACCTTCCACAGCCTCTCAAACACCTCTCCACTGATTTTAAATCAAGCCACTAGGGGTAGCTGAAAGAACAGAAGCAGGGGGCAGAATGCTAAGCAGACAACAACAGTTCCCTCACATGCTACCTGTTCTTCTGTGGATTGATGTTGGCTACGTACACAGTATTTCCTCTCCATCGCTCTGCTTTCCCACGCTGTCAAATCTCCATCCACCACACTCTCTCTCCTGTATCTGACCTGTTATTTTTCTGCTCACCACATCGCTTGAGCTAAGAAATCACTGGATGCTGTTTTTATTATTATTGTGCAACTCTGCTCTGCATCTCCTCCACAATCTCCGTGATGTCCAGAGTCACCATCCAAGGCTTCCGTCGTCCACCCACTGGCTTTACCACACCAGACTCTGACTGATTAATGCTAATAAACAATGTTTTATAAAATCTGCCCACAATTAACTGTCACATTCTTTATATGATGATTCTGGTTTAAAATGTATCTGAAAAACACTGCTGTCTGATTCAGTGCTGATATTTCAGTGTTTAAAAAATGAAATAGTTTTCTAGTTGGAATCCTATGGGGGGAAATAAATCAAATGATAGATATTATTTCCTTCAGAAGTCAGAATTAAACTGATTTGGACTAAACTGGACGAGATATGGTTACAAATGAACAATCACGTTTTTTGCTCCTTTTAGAGTTTGAACAATTAAACTGTCTGCTGTGCGCCACAAGGGGTCACCACTGATTCAAACACTGTGCTGTGTCAGACACTGGACTCATATCTGATAGGTGGATATTTCTATGTGCATGTTCATTAATTAACTTTGTGCCGCAAGTCAACACACAGTGAGTGTTTTAGGGCTTATTAGAAAACTGTGCTGCAAGATTTACAGACAGCTACAGCGTCTCTGTGCTGCGACAGCTCAGCACACGTGTTAGTTTGTATAAATAAAATGATGACTTCCTGCATTTTCAGAAAAGGACTGCATATGATCCACACCAACGTACGCATGCATGATAATAAAAAACAAAACATTTCCAGAAAAGTTGCAATAAAAATTAAAATCTCTCTGGACTGTTAAGTGACAGGGGTTTTACAAAGTGCTCCTGAGCTCACGAGGCTTTATTCAGCACGGTTACATGACTTTATTCAACCATCACACAAACTGTGGAATTTCCCGAGTCTCTAAATCTTTTCACAGTGTTACTGCATAGACCTGTAGATGGTGAAATACCTGAACATTGATGGAGGCTCCTTTTCTACCCAATCATGACACAGTTTTTCTAAACTTTTCATTTATTTTGCCTCTGTCCTCAGTGTATTGCTGACACCAAACTCTACATTTGCTTCTGTTCACAAAGATTTTCAGTGCTGTGTCTTTGTCCTTTAGTCAGATTAAGAAATTATTCACTCCCATGAACAAGTGCTCATATTCTCCAGAGTTTAGGCTGTGTTGTTCGTTGTGACAGCTGGCGAGGTTGCGGTTGGTGGCCTGTTAGTGCTCCAGCTGTGTTAAGAGTTAAAATAGCCTCTCTGCAGCATGTTGGCACAGGATGGTAAAGAGAGATCCCATTTTAACCAGTGCCCGTGTAAACCACACACACAGTTCCCACATACTTGAAATTCTGGCCTTCCACTCTTTTCTTGTTCCCACTGAACCTAGAGTTGCAGTTCCTGTTGTTCTCTGTAACATAACGTATTCAGTCTGGGGGACAGAACAGGCAGTGATTTTAATATTATGACAGCACCTGATGCGTTCCTGTGCGCCAAAAAATGACCTCTCTTAACCACAGAGGGGGGCAGACAGACACTGCTTTCCCTGGTTCCCTGACCCCTCCAAAACCTCTCGTAAACTCCCCTTTCGAACATGTGTCTTGCGTTTAACTAAGATTTTCATCAATATTTTATGAATTATTTTATATTAAGTCGCTGTTTATTGTCTACAAGTGATGATTTATAACGACTCTTTGCTCATTCAAGCCGGACGTTCAGCTGTGATGCCAATATGGACAGGCCAGGACTGAGAGACTCAGGAGGAGTTTCTGTCCATCTGTAATTGTAAATTGTACTATAACTATTTCACTGCAACATTCACACTGTGCTCATACTGTATCAGTACATTATTCATATCCACTCTACCCAGTGATGTCGGTGTTACTGTTCCGTTGGAACATAATTTCTTGCTTGCATTTTTAGCTTGCACTTATAATTAACCCTAGTTTCTTATTTTATTACATTCTTTTTTACCTTTACACTTTGAATTTGAAATTTAACTTCAACCTAATTGGAAATTTGTAAAGTTTGCACAGTCTTTAGAACAGGGATGGCTCAGGATACATTTTACTGAGTCTTGTACACTGTATAACTATGTATGTGACAAATAAAGAATCTTGTATCTTGAAAATCTTGAATATTCCCAAGAAGCCCCTGAACGCAACACATGACCAAGCATTAGCTCGGCAGGGAGAGAGCGAGAGAGGGAGAAGCTAAACAGGTGGTCGGGGAACACAGAGCACAATGTCGTCCGGCGGGGAGAAGCGGAAAGAGCTTTAGTCTTCGCCTCGGTGAAGGAAAACCGGGACAGACACGGAGCCGAACAAACAAAAACCCCATGCTCCTTTTTTTTTTATTCCCACACGGATTTCTCCTCATATCCTCCTCTGCTCGCTTTTACGCGAGAGCTCGGATACTAAACCATGAAAGTGACGGTGTGTTTTGGGAGGACGCGGGTGGTGGTGCCGTGCGGGGACGGGAACATTAAAGTCCACACGCTCATCCAGCAGGCTGTCATGAGGTACAAGAAGGCCATCGCTAAGGTAAGCGGCGGCTACTTTGTTTCCTCGCGGCTTTTGTTTTCCTGGAAACAACGTTGCGACGTCCGGGGGCTCTCTGCGGGCGCACTCAATATGGCGCAAACTTGGAACAAATGCAAAGAGGACGAGTAGAAAGTGGCAGGTTTCTGCTCGTTTCGCAGTTTGTTCACTTTCTTAGCACACGTAGGCAGCATGTAGGTATTACTGACCGTGTGTTGCTGCTTTTAAAGAAAGGCGCGCCGCCATTGTGGCTCTTGTGTTTGTAAACCCACAAAACTTCCCTCTGGGATTCTAACTGTGGCACCGAGTGAAGCAGTCCGCGGTTTGCTTCACGCTTCAAGCATAAAACGCGAGTTTCGAGCACATTAATGCACCAGACACACGCTTGTAGACTTAGTCTAGTTTAAAGACCTCATCAGTTCATGCCTTCGAAAGTTGCCAGCAGAGATTAGCCTACTAGCCAAGCAGCTAGCCAGCGGGCTGCAGTCTGAGGCGTTCAGGCTTCAGTGCACAGAAGTGAAGTTAGCAATAGGAAAGTCCTGTTCGTGTAGTCTACAGTCTGACTTAATGTATCCATGAAGAAAACCACCAAAAAGCTCCGTTTTGTTCATCTTATGTTGAGCTCATGGTGGCCTGGGGGGTAGGAGGGGGTTAAGGTTAATCAGAGATGCTGCAGATACAAGAGGAGGAACAGCCTATACATACAGTTTATAATATAACACAGAAGGATCACTTATGAAGAAGCAGCCTTCAGCTTCAGGGCAGTGTGAGCAGGAACCAGGCCCTGCAGGGGAGACAGGGGGGAAACTGCAGTGCCAAGCTCCATCTGACTGGTGGAGGCATGGCCCTGACACATGAATCTCTGAGATAAAAGAGAAGCTAAAGAAAACCCGTGGCATGATGTTGGGGTAGCAGCAGATAACCACTGACCTATAGCTGGGGTTTTACACATGCAAGGTTCCCTGGTTAGAACCGATAAGATCAGACTGGAAGGACGAGACCGTACTAGTTTTTATGTTTTGCCCGTGCCTGATATTACAGTTTGCAGCTTTTAGATTTGTAACAACATCTTGAAACTAAATCATAGAGATTTATTATAAGCACGGGTGTATTCTCCTGCACATCACTATTTTAGACATGGCTGGATGATAAAATCTAAACTCCATACATCAAGCAATAATGTTGGCTTACTTTTAGTTTGTGTGGATTCATTGATACCCATTAAAGTTTTCAGCTGGTTGAATAGATGTCAATGCATGTAGCTGTTCTCAGTTTAAATGAGATGCACACGTATTGTAAATGGTGACAATAAATTCAGCACCACCTCAGACTAAATGCATATTAAACAGTTGCTGCCTCCATGTTCTAAGTCTCTTTTTGTTGTACTGATCGTGACCCAGAAGTCAGACTCTGTCTTCTTCTGCTTTTAATAATTCAGTGTGAGCAGTCACAGGAGAGCAGGGCAACATCTCTGTGTGTCTGAGAGGCAGGTAGAAAGAGCAGATAATAGCAAACCCTACCAAACTGCCCCCCTCACTGTTCTTCTACACAGAACTACCTCTTGTTTGACTTGTACATCTGAATTAGGTTTTCATCATTCTATTTATGAAATGAAGAATAATAAAGACTCTCGCTTCTTTAGAAATAAAGGTGTCAGGCAACGTAACTCACTCTGTAATAGTTTAATAAGTTGGGACTTTCTTACAATATACAACTTTTGTTTTCCCTTGAAAGCAGTGGATGAAGGTGACGCCCGGTCAACATATACATCAACCGTAAAAACAGACTGAGACTGTAGAAACAGTGTGTGTGCATTTCACTTTAACTACACTGTAACAGAGACTGTCACTTTAACTTTCTATTAGGATATTAAGTTTCAAACAGATGCAGCGCACACAATCATGCAGGAAAGACAGAATTACACATCACATTTATAGAAAAATTGTATTTATAGTCCAGCTGAAAAAGTGACCCACGCTTACAAATTGGAGATTGTAACTTAAATCCTGACAAAGACTCCATCCTCTATATATTGGCACATTTGGAGATATTAACTTGCACACTATGTGCCAAAAACTTATATTAAAACATTTTGTTTCATATTGAAATAGTTGTAGACACTTTAATTTAGTGTCTGTTTACTAAGTAAAATCATATATCAGCAGTGGGCGATAGCTGCTAAAACAGAAAAATAGAAATTCAACACGGAGTGACGTTTTCAGATTGTCTTTTGACCTAGAAAAGCCAAATACACTGATACAGTTGTATCACTAAACCTTGAATGCAGTTTAAACAGGCTAGAAAACACATAGCTTATTTATTATTATGTGAGTAATGTGTTTATGTATTGCCCAACTCTACCCAGGAAATGAACTCCTGTAGTTACAGCTGAAGGCATTATTGCATCTCGGGGTTTGTTGGGTTTCTATATAACTCTCTATTTCTATATGTTTTAAAGTGCCTTGAGACGATTTCTGTTGTGATTTGACGCTACATAAATAAACTGAATTGAGCTGAACAGAAGCTTGGATAACTTTAGTCACATTTAGTTTTAGCTTTGTATCACAATTTAGCAAAGACTTTCTAGTCTTTGTTGCTGCTGTTCTAAAATCCAGAGCTCCTCAGGAACCTCTCACCCACAACAAACACCCATGTCATGTAATGATCTTATATCTGCGTTTATTGAGCCGGTTCCCACCCAGCCTGCGTTTCATCCCATCGGAGCATTTTTTCGTGTTTCATGTCAAGCGAGCGCGTCAGGAAGTGTTTTGTACTTGGATGTTGTGTTGAAGATCACAGCTTTTTTTTTTTTTGTGGTCAGCCCTCCTTAATAAGAGGCGCAACTTTACTTTAGTTTGGGTGTTTTCTCCTGCTTCAGTGTTTGTATGGACCTTCTTCAAACTTCCCCTGTCATTACAGAGGAATGCTTCCTGCAGAAGAGAAAAAGCGCTCCACTTCTGAGGGCCTTAAGCCTTCTCATAACTGTGGAATTAGAACGATGAGGACAGTTGGATGAGTGTTCAGATACAGCTTGTACAAAGAAATCTGGACTTGAGAGGCAACGGTTTTCTGAGCTTCCAAATCTCTGAATGTGTTGACGTAAAAGAGGATCAGATTATCCTCCACTGCTCCTTTTTTTACGTCCACAGATCATGCGCTACATTCTCACTAATGCTCGCCCATTTGACTAAGTATGGCAAGCATGTAAAATATCACCCTTGACTGGAAAACTGTCTGGTGGTTTAAAGCTCCAAACCCACAATTGATGTGAGTGTTGGCATGTCACAAGATACATGAAATCTGGCTCTTTTTTTTTGACCGTTCCTAATGCTCAGAAGCATCCTGGGGGGAGATCAGGTGTCTGGATTGTCATATCCACAGCAGCACCCAGTATATTCCTATTCACAGTTTGACACTGCTGGAGTTTCCTCCGGATGAGTCTGGCCTATTGTGTTCATCCTTCACATCTGAGGCAGACATGCTGAACATGACTTTGACCTGGTCCAGACAACAGGAGCAGGTGTCTGTTATTGGTCGAAACACGTGGTTGGAAATAGTGCTATATATACAGTATATATTTTGCTATGCGTGTTAGACCTGCAGCGATTGCTTATTTCCACCTAATCAGTTATTTTTATTTATTTCAGTAAGTATTTTTTCCCATAAACTGGCTCATTGTTTTTATAGACAAAATGTCAAACAGACAGAATATCCAAAAAGTCTGTTCAAATTTAAATATATAAACTATACAATAATAGAAAACCAAGGAAAACATTAAATTCCCATTAACAAAAAGCAAGTATTTTCTTTTTGGTTGATTGTCTAATCATGTCATGTTTTTTTTGTCTTTTTAAATGGTTTGCTCTACAGAGATCTACTGTATCTCAGGAAATCCTCACATTTGAGCAGTGCAGTAGACGACTGACTCCATTCTGTCATCCTGTTGTTGTTTTTTTATCTCTCCTGATGCCATCTCTGTGTGCTCAAGATATTACACAATTCATTAGACAAATGCCTGTTTTTAATTAGTGTGCAGCAGCCTTTGATGGTGGACAGAGCCTGGAGATGCTCAGTCCTGCACGCTGTGCGAGTTAACTGCTGCTGCTGTGTTCCAACAGACAAATGAGCCACATCTTCACAGGCAAAGCTCCAATACGTGAAGTTGGTCCCCTTTTGTTCGAAAGAGACACTTCACTGTATGCATGAAAGGGACATGATGAGGGAAGGATTGTGGTGTCATAAGTCAGAGAGTGCCTCAAATCAAATCAGTGGCAAAGTAAAAATAAAAAACGACCACACACTTGATTTGCATGTAAATTTTTGCTCATACATCCAGTGAAGTGTGTACATTGCTCGTGTTTTTGTGTTCACTAAGAAAGGCACTAATGATGTTATCATGTGGGGACTTTCAACACACTTTCCTGCTTTGTCAAGGTTGTTGTGTTAGGTCATATAACAGTAGCTACATTATTCAGTGAGTGGGCTGTGCACTTTATCTCAACTCAGGAATGTTTACAGGTGGCGGTCAGCTTAGGTTTAGGTGTGATAAATGATCTCTTGTGTTTAGTCCACAGCACCACGAGCAGCACGCTGGCATGAAGCTTCTTAGCTAATGTCTGATGATGCTGATGTTTCCAGTGTGGACTGCTGTGCTGTTGGTCAGCTGTGATTATGTGATCTTAACATCCACTGGCTCACCTGGCGTAACAAAATGGGTCAAGCAATCAATGTATTTTTGGACCAATTTTTGTTATTTGTCGTTGTAATTTGGGTCAAAGTGTAATCATACCATCAGTGTAGGTGCACTTGATCCATTTCATATCAGGTCGTAAGCCCCGAATAATTTTACAGTTCATCTGTTTGATCCTCATGTCACCAGGCTGTGCCAGCCAGGGGTTCCTGCTTCCAAAATGGGCACAGTGCAGGATTAAAAGCTTCACTGATGATCCCCAGGCTGCTGACTTTGCCCTTGACAACACTGCTGTGAAAAATGCCCTTCAACGTGACCTGGCACTGCATTCAATTTCCTAAAGGAGTCAGTTAATGACATACCAGAATGAACTGAAGAAGTTCAGCCATGTGCGTCTTTCTGTGTGGAAGAAATATTATGGCATCATGGTTGTACCACCTCGTATATGCTTAAAATAGGTACATACTGCTCCTCTTGTTTCCAAATAGAATTTGCATTGAAAAATAAGAATTAAGGAGTTATATAAAGTCATTTAGGTTGCTTAAGCTTGCTTGTGACCAAGAAAGATGAGTACAGTCAGTAGCTGGAAAGTATATTTTAGTTTTTTTTTATTACCAGTTGATGATATGTACATTACCATCTTCGTTACTTCTTTGCTGTGCATTTTGCATAATGGCATTTTTTTTCAACCTTGCTGTGATAAATGTATATAAATGAGCTGTCTTTCGTATGTGTTTGACATCATAATGGTGATGTGATAATAAAAAAAACACTTTTGGCAATTGCCAGCAGTTTTTCCCAGGAGTGCCGTGCTGCGAAGTAGGAGGCTATGAAATGCTGACGTCAGAGTTCTCAGGTGGTGGGTAGACTGGCGAGCTGTCCAGGATGTACCCGGTTTCTTGCCCATTGACAGCTGGGATTGGCTCCAGCTCCTCTGTACATGCAGTTTCCTCCTACAGGACAGGGACAACACTGATTTGATACCTGTTATGATAGTGCTGTAGACTTGAGACTCAGGCTAGAGACACACCAACCCAACATCAAAGAACTAGTGGCAACGATGGCTGATTGTCACCTCACGTTGCCTTCATCTGGGCCAGAAAATGGCTATTGGTAGAGAGCTGAGTTAATTAGGGTCCAAATCATAATACTTAACGCCACTAAGAGCTTTGGTGGTTTACAGAGTGCTATGAAAACAGATTACTTAGAACTCTGGCATAGGTGCAGTCGGCCGAATATTGGCTCCCCCACCATGCACACTAAAGTTGGCTATAGATGTCACTGTAGCGCCACCAGGGCAAAAGACAAAGTAGGTGAGAGACTGACGGATATTTCTGGATGACGAAGGCTTCAACATTATCATTAGCACTTGAAGTTCTTGTGATGGGTGCCTGCATCACAGGGTGGTGTTTTCAGGTCAAGGCCCCCCCCCCCCCCCCCCCACCCGTTTCCGCCGTAGGCCCCATTCCATAAACAGAGGATACTCCTGAATGTAAACTGGTGCAAGGAAAAGGGACCAGCAAGCTAATAAAAATGATATCAGAGCTGATTTTTTTTGTCCATCTTTGTCGAACAGGATTTTCATTCGGATGGTGCAATTTATTTATGAAAGAGATTCTTAGCATGTCTTCTTCGAAGGGTGTTTGTGGAAAACCGGGACATGGTGCTGAGAGAGCTTGTGTGTTTCAGGCAGAATACAGTCATTGTAGCTTCCAACCAAGCTCACCATGTTAGTCAAGTTATTGGCAGTTTGAGTGATTGCTTACAGAACAGTGTCGTTACTTGTGTTGTGAACACTACACAGTATTCATCTTTGTGTTTTAATGTAAAACACTGTTCATGTCGACTCAGGTTGAATTTACTCAGGAGTTTTGTGGTTTGAGCCACGGTAACATTTAAGTAGTTGCAACTGATAGTTATACTAAGCTGGCCAAGTATAACTGGGTAGTCATCAACTTTCTCCCATAATAAACACGTGGGCTGCAAAGCCCAGACATGGCCTCAGAACGCAGAAAGGTCTTATGTTCTCATTGGACTGTCTGTGCGTCTTCTGGTTGTTTTATGTCAGCGGTTTGGAAAACTGTTACCTTGGAATTGCCTTTTCTTGTTCACAGTTGAGGAAAAATCCTCAACTGGTCTGACACTTTTTCACTCTGAGTCACGTTGACTAAGAGGCTGCCCAGCTGCCCTCTCACTCAGTGTTCATGCATTAATACACTTTACCTAATCATATGGCTAGTACAAGTACAGATTATTTATATTATTTTTATAGATTTTTTTTACTCTGTGAAATGTCAGAAAACTGATTTCCTAGACATTAAGTTAAATATTGCTTGTTTTCAACTGAGAGGATGTTTCCCTCTGAAGTTAAAGTGAAGTTGACGTGGAAAAGTAGCTTAAGCTGGAAATACTCACAAAGTATGTTAGAAGTGCACTTGGATTGTAGGACTCAGGTGCTCAGTTACAAATGTCTTTGGGTTCCTTTATTTGGTCAAAAAAAGCAGGAACACCTTTTGGTAAATCACTGATGGCTCCATCTGCTCTGCCCCGTTCTGCTCACCCTGTGTGAGTTCATTATCAGCTAAATTCAAAATGAATGTGCACTTGTTTTCAGCAGGCATACTGGACTTGTGAGTGTCCCTTGTCCACCCAGCGGACAGACAGTGACTGAAGTGTCAAGGACTCGCTGTGTATGGAGCACTGAGCACGGGGGCGGGGGTTGTCTCTGAAGAATGTCAGGACACTGGAGAAACAGCAGCAAAACTCACATATACTGTATCTGTCAGTGCAGCTTGATACAGCCTGGACATGTGACTGAGTCTGAGGATGAAGCTGTTATTCTTTTCTTCTTCCACTCTTCAGTAGTGGCCTAGATCTTTTATTTTTGTTCTTGTTGTGCAGAATCTTTGTTTAGATGCTGGTTTATTATTTTCTTTCTCTGGAATTCCTGTGAGATTCTTCTTGCCCGAGTCTTAAAATTTCATTTTCCCCCTTCTTAACTGTGCCTGCTGTTCTCATCCAGCTGTTAATTGCCAGTAGCTAAGTGAGAAACCCGGTGGTTTAGTGATGCGGAGGAAGAGAATGCCAAGTGTGTTCATCATGGAAACCCAAATGCATTTCAGTGGGATGGAGCGCCTCTGTTGGCACAGTCCAAAAATATTAGACATGGTAATGCTCAGAGACGAGTTCAAGGTTTAGGTTGGTCACAGAAAAACCACATGGTGCTCAGAGGAATGAAGAGTCCACATTAGCATAACCCAAATGATTTATGATTGTACATTAATGATGTCTCTTGAAATTGAATTCAGTACTTAGGCTGATGAGGCTTTGTCTGCTAAATATAGGCCAGGCCAAGTGAGAGCTCTGCTTTTGATAGATGATTATTGGCCTTAGGTCAGAGCAGGGCCTTGAACTTCATTTTTCACTTGTGCCATGTCTCTCCCTACTGTCTGTTGGGGCTGGGGGGTGGGGTCTTGGTTGTGCCCGGTGTAGTTAAGAGGAACCAACCTTAAAATGGCTTGTCAGTGTTGTGCTGAATTGGTTAGTGGATAAGTTAATAGACAGATCGTTTGTACTAGCACTGAGCACTAGGCTTTGATTCATTGCTGCCTCCATGAGCCCAAGTCCTCACTTCTCACATCTCCTGAGTGTGTTTTTTGATGTGGAACATCACCATTCACACAGAGAGGCTGTGAGATGATCACAACATCAGGGATTCACAATACCCAGATATGTCTTGACTGGGCAGCAACTTTACATGTGATTTTGTCTTTAAAGGGTCGTGGACTCACTAAAAATGTTTAATTTAGTTCTAACTCTTGTTATTACACTGAATAAAGTGGTATATGACCACTGTGCTTTCTGAAGCTGCATGAAGCCCTAGAACAAAATAAAAAAAATTTCACAGCTGGCCATGTAAACTTCACGGTTGCCTGCACACTCGGCTGTGAACCCCCCAATATTTGTAGTTGTAGTGTTGACTTACGCAGCTTGTATGAGGTTGCAGTCAATGTACATGACCTTCATTTTTTTTTTATGTTCAGTCAGTCACGTAGGCATGTGTGTCATGGCTGTGCTAATGCCATGAAGGTTTTAACAGTGCGTTTATTGAATCTTTCTCTGGAAACCTGTATGACAGGGTAGCAGACTTTCAGTCACCAGGTTTCACTGGCTTCCTAAAACCTGTGTGGTGAATATAATTTATAATTTGTTACGTGCACAGTAAATGGTTTGTCTTTTTATTTTCAGGTACTTACTCAAATGTAGATGTCTGACATTAATAGAGGAGTTGGCTCTCCAAAATACACTGTGTTATGACTGTTTTTGTCCCACATGTACATGAAGCTGACAGTTCTTTGGCATAAGGTGGTACTCAGTTTTTTCAGGGCTGTTGGGTCTGTAATTCTTTTAAGTTTGAACTCAGCTACTATAGGCGTAATTAAACCAACAGATGAAATAGATAATATTTTCTTCAAAATATAAAATTAAAGATTATGCTCTAATGCACAAGACAGATGTCAAGCCAGCACATTATTTGAAAGTAAAGTTCAGCTTGGATTTAGAAAGAAATGAATACAGAAGAAGGGGCAGGAGAATAGGAAAAAAAGAGAGTGAAAGATAAACATTAAGACATAACAAGAAGTGGCTGTGTCATGATGATCAGCCTTGTCGAACAGGCTGTGCTGCCCCACAGTTATCCTGCGTGGCCGTTGTCTCTCTCTTTCTCATGTTTGCCTCCCTCCCCCGTGTTAATTAAGGCTGCTCACCTGATTGACATTTATATGTCATACTTCTCTTATGATTAAATCTGTTGCTGACTCTGTTATTATACATCTAATGTCAGTCACTCTGCAGACGACAGACAGGAGAAGTGAGAAGAAGAGTGGATCCCAGTGAGCCCAGGTCCCAAATGGCCAGCTGCTGGTGGTCATGGTCATATAAACTATAGAAGAATAGTTTAAATGTATCTGAACTCTTAACCTCTAGTTTGAATACAGCTAAAAAAAATAACTGATTACCTGATTCAGCTGCATAACAGTTGTTGTGAAAGCTGTGAAAGCTAATTTAACGATGTGCTTTGAGTTGACAGAGAATCTTCCACATGTGCATCAATGCTCAGTATCTGCTTTTGAGCATTGATGCATATAGACAGCGTGAAGTTGCAGGAAAAACATATTCAAGTCGTAAAAGAAAATGGCTTGTACGAACATCCTGTTCAGTTGTGTTCTGTGTGGATGAGTTCAAATTGAAGAAATTGTCTTCAGTAATAAACAGTGTTGGGTTCTGAATGTGTGTTGAATGCAGCTCATCTCAGTGGTGACAGTAGAGGCAGAAAAAGGCCTTCACTGGATAAAAAATCTTACTGTGTCAAGTTTGGCCAGGGACTGCTGCCTCCTTTTGACATGATCAGACAAGATTGTGTGTGTGTGTGTGTGTTCAGCTCTTATGTTCGCCCTCTCACACACGTGAAGTAGGACACTAAACCCAACACGCCTGGCATTTCAAAGAGGAGGCCATTTATTGGAAACAAGTGCCCCATTTAGTCTATGTTGATCCATGTATTGAACCGTGCCCAGCGTCTCTGCCCGTCTCTCTGTAGCGTGGACGTGTTCACTTTCCTCTTGGACTGGTGTCACCAAAAGTGAACATATACGCACTGGGGGTGTAAGCTAAGATGTTCTTGTTCCCATTTTGAAAAAAGCTATTACAGGACAGAAAAAGCTCAAGAGGACAATATGTATAAAACCCTGGCTCATAGTTGATACTGGCAAAACCATCAGTGTCTCTTTTAATGTTGACCGTGAGTCTTTCCTTAACCTTAAGGAAACATTCTTGGTTGCCTTAAACCTAAGCAGATCTTATGGTATGCAACGCGTCTCTTAGTCCACAGTTAGGTTCAGCCATGGTTCGTTTCATACCTCAGTTTTTGTTTTGTATCTGTGTTATGAGGTTGGAGACTTTTGAAACACAGATGTACTGGTCCTGAAGGCCTCACAACACAGATAACCTACACTCTATACTTTGCCTGAATGTATCTCACCAGAGCAGCTGCTGACACACAACTCATGCTACCCCCGGCACAATGTTACGCTGTGCACAAAGGCAACTGATTGATAGTTCTTGTCATAAGAGGATCTGACTTCCAGGATATTATATTGAATTTATCAATTTATCAGCGATCGTGGAACTGCTATAAAATGTTCTGGACACTAAACTGTGAGAGAAGTGGTAGAACGTCTGCAACCTGGTGGCAACAGGTTGGGTGGGGAGAAGGGTTGTGACACCTTGTCTGCAAGATGAAAAACTGTGAATGTGAGTTTTGTGGTTTCTGCCTCTGTTCAGAACCATTACTATAAATCAATAAAGGAGTCATTGTTTCAAATATTTTTCTGATTCATCCACATTTTCCCTTTTTGAATGATGTGACCATGGCTGTGAAAACAGCAGCTGTGCCTTTTGACTGAACGTTATCACTGCATTTAGCTGTTGACCTGTGCAGAAGAGATTCTAAGCATAAATGTTACAACCTTGTGCCACTTGATTTACATTTAAAGTGACTGCAGCTTCAAAGTGACACGCCCTACTTATTTCCCAATTACATGGGTGCTGCAGTAGCTTGGCCTGCTGTGTCACAACAGGAAAGCCCTGGAGACAGTCTCATAGTTTATGCTTGGTCATTTCTGAACCTCAACAAATCCACCAGATTCCTCACTAACTACTTATTCAGCTCAAAAATCATAGTCACAGCAAGTGAACTAGAGAATCAGTCTGTACTGTTCCCCCACATGTCACAGTTTAGAAAAGGTCTTTAACCAGTTGTCTTCCTTATCTCTTCAGTTTTCATCCAGTGATCAACAGTGAAATCTTGTTCTTGAAAACTTTGAGTGGTCAGATACTTTAGCCAAAGTGCTGTTTCCTTACTTACTCCTCAGTTTAAAACTTAGTCAAAGCTCAGGGTGCGGGGAGGCTTGTGAAAGCCTGGCATGGAGACAGATGCTGCAAATACCTCTATCTTCACCATCCAGCCTTGATGGATGGAAAAAGCCTCGCTGCTGCCAAAGATCGACGCCTGTGCCTGAGTCCAGCTGGTTCTCTATAAACAGCACATGAATTATTGTGCGCTTTTGAGTTACTCCCATTTCTTATTTTTAGAGAGGATTATTCAACCATTAGAGAGATACAAAGATAGACTTATACCGATTTTGACATAACTGTGTTCAAATATAACACTTCTGAAGTTGGGCACATTAACAGAGGCCTACATTTTCAAATGAGTATTGTTTTGTGGATGGAAAAATAACAACTTAACATTTTAAATGCCTAAACCCAAAGGGGGTACTTGAAAACAAGTCAAAGGGAAACGCATCCTAATATGTATCTAAAAGGAATATGTACTTATACTGTCCATGTTTTTGGCTGCAGCACAGATGCATTCCAACTTGTCTTTTCTTTCACATTTTTTAGATACTAGTTTGGTTGACTCAGCTGCTTTGGATGCAAAAAAAGTTGTCTGCTATCATATACTGTATATCTGTGTCTGTTGTCTCACTGGACCAGCCCGTGTCCTGACCCCTGTGGTTTATCCTCTTATATCACCAGTGCTGGAACATGCAGAGGGTAAATTAATACACCGCTGCTTTTTAAAAAAAATAGAAAGAACTGCTGCTCTGTTGAGAAAGTATTTTGGAAATCTTATGTACCTTCATCAGGGGGTATCATTGACTTATTTTGTAAAAGCCAGTGTGCAGAGGCGCATAACAGCCGTGAATCACTCTGACCCAAATGCCAGATCTTAGATACTTCTAAGGTTATGACTGTGTGGTTTCATCATATCTATCAGAGAGCCAAGGAAAACTCTCCTCTCTTGCTGTAACTAATACCCCCAGTTCATCTCCAGACTCTAGAGGAAGAAATGACTGCAATCTGCCTCTCTGTCTCCCAGTGCTCCAACCTCCCTTCTGCCCACATCCAGCTCTGTTACCTCCTCCCTTATCTCCAAGACCCACTTCTTTTAACTAAGCTTCTCCACCCCTTTCTCTCAGCTTTAATTCACATGAGCCCAGTTGCTTGAAATTTGATGTTCTCCTTCATTTTCTTGATTTAAACGTACACATAAATGCCTTTAAAATGGCTTTAATGAAGCTGGACGTCTTTAAGAGGCAGTTGATTTGAGAATAAAGTCCCTACACTCATTTTCTGGAAACCTTCTGCACAGATGCTGTGCTTCCTGGCACTTCATTCTTTAGTTTTTTTCTACTGTTTAGTATTAACTTGAACTGACATTGAGCAACTTATAATGCAGCTCTGGTTTTCACAACATTGAGAACAGATGAGTATGCAGGTAGAAGTACAGTGTCTTTCTTGTGAACACGTGGCTGTAAAAGCACACACCACAGCTGCTGTTAGGATTGAGTCTGTGACAACCTGCTCACAGGATAACCACTCTCCTGCCCTCCTGGCCCACACATGGACACACACGCTCGCCCCCCACTTTTAAGTGTCTCTAGCTCCTTTCCAATAAACTTTAAAAGGGAGTTGTTCAGTCTAGATTTCGGGGTTGTCTCAGTTTGAAGTGTGTCCAGAATTACGCAACAGTGTCTTTAAGCCATCAGTGACTGTACTATATTGTGTTCTGTGCCTGTCTGGGCCTGTATGTCCCATTTTCTGTCTGTACAGGCTTCTACAGTCCCCATAGATGTTAACTCCTGGGCCCACACACCACACCTTGACTTGCAGGTCTGCTTAAAGCACAGACACTCTAGAATGGCTAGATGTTGTATGTAGGCTCCATTTTAATCGTTTTTTAAATCATTTTATCATTTCCTGAATCTGTCCTTGTCAACGATTTGAACTGATATCATGTCTTTGCCTCGGACTTCCACCATGCTTGTTGTGTTTGTAAGCACAGCAACACAAAAACAAGTGTTTGCACATGTGCACTGTACAGATGTGTGTTCAGGCAAATGCTGGATGTTGTCAATTTTGTGACATGACAACTTCTTCTCATGGGGAGAAATGTTCATGATATATCTGGGATGATACGACATGGCAAAGCCTTACACTCTAGGATTGTGTTTCTGTAGATTTTTTTTCAGCAGACTGTGTTAGTGTGATCATACAGAAAGTAAGGACTTCTTCTCAACTTGGCTAGCTTTGCTTGATGGGATAAAATGTCAAATGAAAAAACATCCTGAGCTGTGCAGGATTGTGATCACACATGATCTTGACATTTTAAAGCCTGATTCATTTGCCTGTTTTTTTGTCAGGACACCAGCTGTTGTGAGTTAGTGGCTCATGCGACCCACACACTCAGCATCCAGCAGTATCATTTAATGATGCGAGCTTGTACAACAGACTACACTACACTTGAGATGTGACACTGCATTGCAATCATTAACTTAGATGTACATGCTTTAAGATCATTCTGCTCTAAAGACATTCTGTAAATTTCAGAATATTGTCTTACTGTAGTATAGATAAAAGAATACACTGCATGTATGTAATTAAACTCGGTGAGTATTTCTTAAAACGTCTTGGTAATTGACTACAGTACGCAGCAACCATAGGCTCCCACAACAGCTGCTGAACAAGCAGATGGCAAATGAAAACACGACTGTTGTCAAATCCTTTTTGTCTGCGGACTTCACTTTAATAACCTCAACTCGGCTCATCACATCAATGAAATGCCAACATAGGGAAAACTATTTTATGTATTTGAATTCCCATGTGTTGTTACCATGGCAACATAATGTCATTTTGGAAAAATAATTTAAAAAATAACAACTAAAGCTTGTAATTGACCAGTAATATTAATTATTAATAATAAAATAATTTTTCAATAGCTTTTGCCTTTTGATTTAGACTGCTTATTGTGAAATACAGCATGAATACTTTGTTGATATATCAGTGTCTGAAAGTAATATGCTGTGGCTTGTGAAAGGATGTAGTTGAGTGTAACTGCAGGTCATCCAAAGCAGAACTCTGTATCCCAGTGGAGTAGGGAGCTTTTATTTTGGCGAGCCTCCTCTGCCTCTTACCTGCTCCTGCAGTGATGTACACTACCAGTCAAAAGTTTGGACACACATAGGAATGACCATGTTGTTCATGAAAAGATACATGTCTTCAGTTATGTTACCATCATTGCACATGGTTTTCTAATGATCAGTTATCCTTTTAAATTAATACATTAGCATTAGCAAACATAACATGCTATTAGAAGACAATACTAATGTTTGCAGAATTCAGACCTCTGTATGTTTATGTAAATATTCCTTTTAAAAAACAGTTGTTTTCAGCTACAATAGTCATTTACAATATGAA
>JAUMHL010000010.1:21463558-21485737 GCA_032362345.1 Sandelia bainsii
GTGTCATCCGCGTAGCAATGGAAGTTTAAAGAGTGTTTTCTTATAATATTGCCTAGCGGAGACATGTATAAAGTAAATAAAGTTCAGTCAATCTAAACACAGTGTGCTTTGCAGCTCCTGCATTTTCTAGTGCCTGCATTATACAAGTAGAAATGTAGTGATAAATAAAAATAAATGACTGCATAAAGCAGCTCATTCAGGGAAGAAGAACGAGTTCTTTAAAGCAGCTGGATGTTTTGTGTGTGAGACCTCTGACTGACAGACAGGATATCCTCCTGTCAAATTCTGCCAGATGAGAGTAACCACAAGATTGTCTCCTGATAGCAATCGCTCTTTTGTGTCATGCCGAGTGCCTCCAGTGTCAGTCTTTGGAATATGATACAGCTCTGACCACAGTTGAACAGATTGCAGTGAAAAAGCTTAGCGTCAAACACACTAAATTCCAGTGGAGTTACTTGCAAATCTTTCTTTTTCGTTTATTGTTACAGGTGCAGAAGGGCAGACGACTTGAGACCAGGTATTACCAGATTATAAAAGATCTAAAAATGAGCTCATCAGTGGAAGACGAAGCACAGAATCTCTAATACAGTGGCTGTAATGTCCTTTCAGCTGGCTGATGGCTTCACATTATTCAGGCTCAGTGATTTGCTCATCTGACCTCACACAGCTGCCTGTAGATTCTCTGCACCTGTCCGGTGCTCTCGTTTCTGATGAACCAACCCTCAACGCCTGAAGTTCTGTTACTGTTCTGCACCTTGAGCTTTGTATTGTGTGTTAATATCTGTCATGTCAAATCTTGGTGCGTTTACATTTTGGACTATTAGATTTCCACTTGTTAGAAGATGGGTGTCACCCTTGGTTTGTAGCCACAGCGCCCAGTGAAACCTCTGGAGAAACTTAAAAATGCATGATTTGTGAATCTGAAAACAAATTCTTTTAAAACTTCTTGAAGATGTTTGAGGTGGTGCCATCTCATCTAGAACCTCTAAAGATCGGTCAAGTTAATCAGCAAGTTAATTGTTTGAAAATTAAGCAGAAGATATTTGGATAACTGATTAATCATTTGTCATTTTGAAGCACAAGTAATGGTTGCATGTAGCTAACATGTTTATCTCAGTATACAGTATTTTTAATTGTACAGTCTTAATCCAACATCTGAGCTCCTATCATATCCTATGACCCTTTCCTTATCTCCTGAATAGGCAGGTCCAACCTTTTTCTCACCTTGACAAGCTGCCTTGTCTGTTCTGCCTGAAGGAACTGTATTCATGTTGTATGTCAGAGGACCTTTACACTGAGTCAAGATTACTCCTGAAAATATCATAACTACATAGCTTATTCCTCACCTGTTAGAGCTTGTTGTTGGTGTTGTTGTGCCAGGCTATGAATCAGCAGTGATGGTGTGGAAATCTGATATACACTGAAGTTATTGTGGTGCAGGGTGCGTCTCAGGCCTCTATTAAGAACTAGAGTGGAGTTACACTCAACAGCATGCACACATGCAACTTTATATAAAACATCACATGCACATGCACAGACTTATAGCTGCACACAGGATTCTATGGATGCATAAAGCTTCTTGTGCACACAGGTTGTCTGCGGCATTGCTTAGCAGGTTAGCTGCTGCAGGAGTGCAGGATGAGTGGGGAGTTCTGGAATCATCAAGTCAGCAGGGGGCAGGTATGTTTGAACGTGACCTTCAGTGCTTTGCAATAACGTTCAGCTTTGAGTTGTTGTGCGACAGAAATGTGCTGCTGCTGTCTTGAGTTACTGCTGCGGTCATGTTTTCATATACACATTTTTGCTCACCAGGAATGTCCTGAGCTGAGTTGCAGGATTAGAATCTTATCAGATCCAGACTTTTTTTATGGTTCATCATCATAAAGCCCAGTGTGGTTCTCAGCAGTTGTCAAAAAGGTTCAATTGTGTTGTTAAAACTGGAACAGCACAGTGCGACCTGTGGAGAACACAAACTAAAAAAACAGCAGACAGCATTCCTAAACTATGATGGCTGTGAAATAGTGAAATTGTGTCTCTGTCTTTTCTGTGCTGAAGGCAGCTTTCAGTCATACAGGTCTGTAAAGGATGACAGCACTCAGAGGATCACGTGTCTCAGCCGAACTTCAGATGACTAGTTTCCAGTGCACCTGAGCCATTTGCCCCTGACTCAGTATCAATCTACCTCCATCTTTCTGTCTCTTTTGTTGCTGCTCTTGTGGTTTCCATAGCTCTCAAATAAGATAATAGCTCTGTCTTGTCACAAGCTTTATCTCAGATGCATCTGTCACTAATCCTACAAGGAGAGAGATGCTCTCATCTTATTTCTCACCTTTCCTTTTTCTCCTCTCTTTGTTTTCATATATTGTCGCACTAGGATATGTTTGCTTGTTATAACTGGGTAAACAATAAAACCCAAATTAAAATGTGAGACAGTCAAATCCCGAAGTCTGGAACTGTATTGATAGATCAGTGGGCATCACTCTTCAATGTTCGTCATAGTTTTTTCGCAGATTGTTAAAGAGCCTGGTTTTAAATAGTATTTACAGCTTTTGCTGTGATTTCCTGTTCTGACAGGGTCAGAGAAATGTCTTTGCACAGAGGAACAAGTTATGTCCAAAAACCCCAAATTGTCCTTTTCAATGTCTGGATTTGTCATAAAGTTGAATTCAAACTAATGCTTGGCATATTTTATGCAGAATTGTCCCAAATACACACATTATTCGCAGCATGTATGGCAGTATAATAAATGCACAGCATGTTTGACGGGACAGTTAGTTAAACACAGTTTAATACACTGACACGCTGAAACACTTACCCGGTGCGCCAAAAAGATTAAAATGAGCACCATAATGCACTTGGTTTAGCTGCAGCCAAGAGCACTTGGCACAGTGAGCGTGAGTCAGAGGTGGTTTGGAGTGGGCCTCTGTCTTACTCTAAGCTTAATGGAATGAAAATGACAATTTGCTCAGATTCATTTGTGAACATTACATGATTAGATGTTTGTTCGACCTCTTCTGACCAGCAGAAGTGCCAAGCATAGCAACAAAAAAATGCCTCACTTTGACTAACAACCACAGACGGCTTCTATTGTGAGTTCCTTCAGTAATAATTTGCATTGAATCCAGTTTGAATTACACTGGCACTAGAAAACACTAGCAGCTGCGCACAAAGTAACCATCAGAAAACTTGAGAAAAGCTCTGCAGTGATCTGTATACCTGCAACAGCTTCCCTGGCAGTAAGAGTCCTGCAGGTACACTGATCTAGATCTGATCTGACTTGTCTGGATAGTCCTAATATAGTTGCAACAGCGGCCGACTGCTCTACATCCATGTTGTTGTGGAAGATGTATTTCATGTTGTTCTTTTTCCTGTGTCACAGCGCGTTAGTGTGCGTCCGATTCGTTATCGATACCTTACTTAGCGACACTTGATAGGAAAGGTTATAATACAGATGAGCTAATGGTAACTAAAAATCACAGCTGAAAATAAGAATGAAACTAAATTAACAGAAGAATAAAATCACATAAAAACTCAGTAATTCAACTAGTATTACATTTAGATTTTCTTCTGTGTTAACGTGGAGATACTAAAGAAAGTGAAAATAAAAAATAGGAATATAGATAAAGTGAGCTACTAAGATTTTCTCTCAGCTCTCTGTTTTCTTATCTCGTTCTCCCTGCTGTTTGGTGAGAAAACAGCGGGCCTCCCAGCATCCACTTTGATTCCATTGATTTCTAGCATCAGCCAGTTAATATACAACCTGTGTGAAGGTCGTGGCAGTGATGCTCTGGAGTTCGATGTATTCTACTGTTGCCCCTGAAGACTCTCACTACTAAGCTGCTTGTTGCTGTAGCAGGTTCAGAGAGGGAACAAGTTTACAACAGCATGAGTATTTATTATATTGATTAAAGTTGTGATGATCACACTAAAACAAAGAACGCTAATAAATGGATGTTTGTGTGCGTTTTGTCATCACTGCTTATAATTTTTCTAACCCAGCTGCTGTGTTTTAGAAATGTGATTGTGCTTATTGCAGAGATAAAAAATACGAAAAATGTGCAAATACATTTCTGTAGAAATTGATAAGTCACAAAAAGATTACAGTGTGATCCCCGTCAGCAGCCAAAGTTAGTCTCCAAAAACCCTGAAATACTGAGCTGGAATCCTGTTTTCAGCTCTTTGTGGACCAACGTGGGAATGAAATATCCAGCATGATGACTCAATTTGTTTGGAGGCGAAACTGCAGCCTCATGAAGTTTACCTTCTCTCTCTGTTGCCGTCTCCTGTGAGCCAGGTTGTCTTCTTCGCTTCCTCTTCATCCTTTCTTCCTCTCAGCCCGCCTCAGGTTCCATTGCTCAGGAGGTGGAATTTAAAGACTTGAGCCTGCTACGTGGTTGTTTTATTATTCATCGTGTTCATCAGGCCACAGGCTGTAATCTCCTGCTTTTGTCCCATTGCAAGATCCTCTTGTTCTTTTGCATTTTGCATAGCTGGCCTTTTTGTGTGATTCTGCTCATCAAATGAGTAATTTATATGATGAGGAGCTCTCTGCTCCCACCACACAATGCAAACTGTGTTTCTGTCAGGATGAAGCTGGAATAAAGATGGCCTTGTTTGGTGTTTTTAAAGCCTAACATACTGAATAAACTCTGCTGATTAATAGTGCCTACCTCACTTTTAATGTCTGCTCGTAGGCTGTGTAATTGAGACTATTTTTAGAGCGTAGTATGTGAAACTGTGGCTCCCTGTTTTGATCAGATACAAGCCTTTCTTTGAATGGCGACATTGTTCTGTGCGTGGCTCGGTGCCATTGAGGTGCTTGCTTTTGCCAGTGTTCTCTCTGATTCCTGTGTGGATTTCTTTATTTCTCTCCATTTATGTTTCTCTGAGTCAAAAGCTGCAATGTTGGGATCCAGTTGATGGACACAAGGGTGTAACGGGGTAGACTCGGTAATAGAGGAGTCTGGCTTAAGCATTGATTTTGATGCAATGGTTGCAGGAGACAAGTGTCATGATTCTTACCATTATATAAGTATGTGAAGGTAAAAAAAAGCTTCAGCTCTGCATCAGTGTATTTGGTGGTTAAAGGCCATTGTTCTGAAAATGTTTGACTAAAAACCCACAACTCTGGCTCTTCATTTGATCTTATTTGTTATAAATATCTGTAGCAATAAAACAGTTTTTTGGCTTGGTGCAGTCAGTGGAGAGAGAAACAAGGACACCGCAATAGAAAGTAATGTAGTAAAGTAATGGAAAGAAATACAAGGCTATGACACTTGAGCACCCTCCTCTGTCCTCTCCCGCTCTATTTTTGTAGCCTGCCACAGGTTTGATTGAAACCTCCTACCCCTGCTTCTTATCCAGACTGAACATTTATAACTTCAGATCATAGCCTTTGCCCCGCACAGCACAACAGGACGAGGCAGTTGTTAATTCTACTAAGAGTAAATGTCAAGCAGTGAGTCTGGCAGAAGTCCAGGCTTTGAATTCCACTTGGCACTTACATGCGGAGGAATGTTTGGCACTTGAATCGGGCCGCGCTGACGAGGCTACACAATCGATCGGAGGATGTAAACACAGACATAGATGGCAAACTCACATCTTGCATGATGGGTCTTGAATTAATAACCCTAATCAAGTGACAAATGTGGTGGGATTAGAATGACATTTATTCTAAGTGGTGGAAGTTTTTTGCTGAAAGCAGCAGGTTTGACATAAAACTGGTGACAAAAACAAGTTACACTCAGGTATAAACATACTTGCAGCGTGGTTGCGAGTGTAGTGTTTTTGAACAGAAATCTGTCTGCGGTCTCACACACGTCACATAGCACTGTTGTCATTCGACTTCCATGAAAGGCTTTTTGTTTCTTACTCAAACCTTGCATTGACCCTGCTGTGCAGGTCACATGCAGTGTGTAGACGTGTCGTCGTGGCTGCACACACGTCCAGACATCAGCCAAGATCAATAGAGGGTTTGTCTGCTGGATCAAGTTAGGTGGTGATATTCAAAGAAGTCGGAGTGATCAATCACATAGACACTAGCAAGTGTTTCTGAAAGGTTTTACATTATGAGCTGTCTGTAAGAGATTCTATAAGCCTTTGAGGAAACAAGTAATAGTTGACCTTTATATATTCAGGGAGGGGTCGCTTTGTACTGTCATGCCTGAGTTACCAATTACAACCGCAGTTCTCCGCTGAGCAGTACAAAGAGAGCAGTTGTGGGTGGTCTGCCTCACCTAGACTTAAGGTGACATGAATGCAAAGTTTCATTAAACCTCATTCATGAAACCTTTGCAAAGCAAACAATACAGCAAAAATATTGTGAGGATGCCATAAAGTTTCATTTAATTTTTTTAGTGGCTGGTTGCAGGTTTGAATTTTGTATTGATTGTATTATGAACTACAGTAGCATTTTATCTCCTTCTTTCCATCAGTCCATCTATTCATTTTGGTGGAACGGACCTGAAACCTTTAACCCTTTGCAAATAAAACCAGAACTGTCTGCACTGTTAGAGCACATTGGTGGTTGAAGGGAGAATACTGTAACCACCAGATATCACAGTTGTCCTTAAGTGACAATAAGCCTACTGTATTTTCTTAATCCATTGCTCGTTAGTGTTGCCTGCTGCGAGGATAAAGCATGTGTTGGCACAGATTGTATTAGGTTGTGTTTTCTTTAAGCCCACCACAAGATAAGTGTCATTTAGTCTTAATTTTAGCAGCTTCCTCCATCTGGCCTTAAATAAAAACCTTCCCTAAGACTAATCCTAAATCTGCCATCACTTAATTATTCTTTCAGATCTTCCGTGTTCCACATGTCGTTTTTTGCCCAATTCTTTCTTACCAAACTGAAACACGGGGCGAGGAGAAGCTCCTGCACAATGCGTAAAACAAAGAAAAAAAAAAAACTTTTTAGTTATGGGAAGCACTCTGGAGAGTATAAAACTGTGTCACAGAAAACCTGCAGATTAAGAGTTATAAAAGAAATGTGTTTTGATCTGCTGTAAACCTGGATCAGTGCAGCACCACTGGGTTATAGTGAGCTGGAAGACAGGCAAAGGATTCCCACGGAGGATTTGTTGCAGTGTTTTTTACTATGAAACTGATCATAATATGTGTCAAGTGTAGGACATTGTTCTGTTAAAATTTTAAGACAACTGTATTATAGAATACTTTTCTACTAGAGGTAGATAAACATGGAGAAAGAGCAAATTTATGAGAGATATAGAGGAAACGTGAACTGCAGCTGTTGTTGCACAGTTAACCATGAAATTATTAATTATAACAAATAAAAGATGAGCCTTCATTTCATTATGTATCACCAGTATTTGGATTTGGATTTTATTAACACTGAGTTGCTGGGCGGCAGACAGGAAACAGGGAAAGCCAGAGAGGAGGTACAACCTGCAACAAACCAAACCGTGGACGTTGCAGTTCTGTTGTGTGCATTTGAACTATTCCATTATCAGGGCGTTTTGCTGCATTTCTTAATGGCATGAAAAATCACATCACCCTGCAATTAGAGCCAGATTGATAGTAGATACTGTAAACATGTGTTCAGACACAGGCTGCCAGTCCATTAAACTATTTAGCTGTCATTAATTGACCATTGATGACTATTCAGAATTTACTGTAAAGGGACTTTTTTTCAAGTAATGATAAAATAAAAATGTGTCCTATAAAAGTACTGTAAATAACAGTTCTGATAGTCCCTGGGTGAAGGTTAAAAAGAGTGAAGAATGTAGATATCTGTCATTATCGCTCTGTGATCCTCTCGTCCTCTGTCGACTGCTGATGTGATTCACACCACTCACAGGTACAGCTGGTAGAGGGAGGGAGCATTGAAATTGTTGAAATTGTTTTTCACAGGCTCTAAATTTATGAGCTTAAGAGAAGCATCCCAGACACCAGGTGAATTCTTTCTGTAACTTACATCAGGTATTTTTTAACTGTTCTGCCATTTTTAACACTAATAACATAGAACCATGAGCAGCAGAGAGCATTTTGTGCCATTTGCATATTTAGCATAATGCTCATGATGCAGTTGTTTATTGGATAGTTGCTCACAGCCTCACAGCTGCCACCCTGCCACTTCATCCTGTGCATTGTCAGTGTTGTCTGAATTAGCCATCTGTCCATCTGTGCTGTCTGAGTCAGGTGACGAACTGAGGGAAGACGCAGAGTCCTCAGTGTCAGAACTTGACCCGTCATCAGACGAAGTGGCAGAAGATGGCAGGGAGGAAATTATGGACGAGATGTCTTCAAAAGCGCTGCTGATAAAGTTCTGGATGAGGTTCAGCGCTGAACGAGCACTGTGCAAGTCTAAGCTTAACTGAGCCTCATCCTCGTACTGCAGAAAACACATTTTAAAACATCACTTTTCATCACTTACATCACTTTATAATGTATTGAGATGTTTCACAGACTAATGAATAATTGATGATGAAGGTTAATCAGATGAAATGTCCTGCCCTACCTCTGTGTCTATAATTGTGTTGTTGGTGTAGACGTGATCAAAGCACATGAGGTTGTTGTACAGGTGGACCAGCTCCTGGTAATTCGCCTCATCAGCGTCACCATCAGTCAACATCTTCTCAGCTTCGTGGTCACTATCATCAGAGACGAAGTCTGAGTCGAGATCTTCCACAGACATTTTGACCTGTGTACAGCTCCCTGCTGTGCTTATGATGGCAGGTGTCTGTATGTAGTTACCACAGTAAATTTAGTTTCTGTAGTTTATGTTGCCGGGCAACCGTGTGGCGCTTTGATTTGAAAACGCTTGATGAGTTCTGGACTGCTGTTGTGTGTTCTGCAGGGAAGGTTCATGGTGTCATCTAAGCTGAGGATCATGTAAAAAAGTCTGCCCTCATCTGCTTCAGTGAAGATGGACGTCCTGCTGTTTTGACTTATCTCTTGCTTTCTCATCACGGCGCCAGTTATTTGCATCCTATAGAAATCGAATGGCATTGGACTTTTCCACCTGTTTAGTCTGCTTTATTTTAACACTACAGTGCACGGATGGTTTCCTACTACATGTCTTTTTACAGCTGTAACCACGTTGTTTGTATGTGCACAGTTGGAGAAATTAATTTCTATTTAATGAATGTGAAGTCATTAACATGACATTTAATGGAATCTGTTGGGTGTGCTGGATGTGTGATGATTTGTAGAACTTGTGGTCAGCGTTGTCTTTGATAATAAATGAAGTTAATTGTTCCTGCCTCAGTACTGAACAGCTGCAGCTCCTTACTTACGCTATTGAGGAAGCCTTGTATGTGGAGCTGAAACTAATATCACTTAAATGATTTCTATGCAGTTGCTTTTCTTCTCAAATATCAGCCTTAAAATGATCCTGTGCTGTTGCATGAAACTCTCAATATGACTTTTAATGGACACTGTTTACTGAAGTATTTTATAATAGTGGGAGATAACACTTTTTAAACTTCATGGAAGCAGTGGCTGTAACGTAGCATTGAGCCTTTTCCCTCCGTCGTGCCGGCCTTGGCCTGCTTCCAGATCTGCTGCACCGATGAGGGCTGCAGCAGGTGAGACCTTCTTTGATCTGACTCCAAATCTGCCCTGAGTTTTTATGCACCGCTTCAGATGAGGGCCTGTCAGATTAACGTCATGGGAACCACAATTAAGTCAAGTGTATGAGTCTGAAGATGGCGTGTATCCATTTAAAGTGGAGTTACCCACATCAGAGGGCGTTGTGTGTTGTTTTCAATCTGTTCCAGCTAAAACCTTGTTTACTGTGGGACTCGCTCCCCCGTCTTAAGTTTGGCGCGGTTACTTGTGCTGTCAACTATTTTTTACGAGATGAACGTAACATTTTACCCACTCTTTCATGTGCCGTGCCCTTCTCAGGCCCAACAGATACATACTCTAGAAACTTGATATAGACATGCTAAGCCCCCATAGACACATATCAACACTGTTTATATCACTTTTTCATTTCCAAACTTGGCAAACAAAGCACCATATTAAAGGCTCCATTCACATATTTCAGAGCAGATATGACTGCTGCTGTTTGTGTATATATGTGTTTTTTATGTATATACTGTACATTTACTTTTAAAAAAGTGCCCTAAATAAAAGCAAATATGAGTTTAACTTTGTGTAATTTTCAAAAGCAGGTCACAGTGTTTGAAGTCATGGACATGCAGCCGGTGTATATGCGTGTAAATGCGTCACATAGAATTTGTCAGTGTTGTTGTGCCATAAATCCATGCGAGTACACTATCCTTTGAAACCTGCCAGTTCATTATAAAAAAGAGAACTAAAAAGTGCTCTGTCATTCTTTTCGTATGTGTGCATGTTTTCACGTGTTGTGAAAGTGATGTCTTGGGAACATATTGAGGGAATTTCTTCAGATTTGACACAAACATAGATTTGGATTTGAGGATGATTTGATTAGATTTTGGTGGTCAAAGGTCAGACATACATGTGAACAAGAACATCAGTGTTTGGTGGAGGCGTCCAGCTTCAATTCCGTAGTTAAGATTTTTTTTAAATAGCTGTTAGGAAATGAGACAGTGACAGACAATGACAACAAGAACCAACAGTAACTTGTTAGCGTTGCTCTGTTGACAGATGTTAATCTAGTAATGTTGACTTCTTCCTGAATTTTAGTTTCACAGCTCAGCTTAGATTCTTTTTTTTTTTTTTTACCTAAAGCTATAAGTTATTGTGCCTTTTGATATCACTCTTGTACTGTGATGATGCACTACAAAACAGGAAAACATTAACCGCGCCCATCTCTTTCCAAATTGTGTCCCTAAACCCTGAAACCTCCTCTCTCTCAAAACGTAATCTTCCAGTAGCACAGGGACTGATGTGTTTTTGTGTCTGTGTAGCTGGACTCCACAGGGTCTCTGTGTCAGGTTTACACAAAGTGTCACAGTCTGTCACAAACCGTGACATCTGTCGCGGCAGTCTGACAGCCTGTGTGTGTCACTGACAGGATACAACACAGAAAATACTCGTGTAACCTTGTGCTAATTCATCTTACTCAGTCTCAGCCTCTCAGTGTATGTATTTGCATTTATGCACATTTATTACTACATTTTATCTGACAAGTTCCCTTTTTGTTATTTTGTGAGTTACTATCTCTGCAGAGTGTGTCGGCCTTCTCGGTGGACTGGAGCAGTAACCCTCAGGGCTCGTGTGCGCCCGTTGAACCCAGTCACATCTTTAGTTATAATGCTGTTAAATGTGAAGCCGACACACTTACAGTACTGAACACACCAGCATCAGGGTGTACTGTTCTCATTCTGTCTCTGTCTCTACTCTTTCTTCCACTCCTTCAGTTTTTGTCTCGTGTGATTTGCTTTGACTCTTGTTCTTCCTGGTTCATGTCCCCTTCTTTGGCTGCTTCCTCGTCACTTGTGATAATCTAGTGCAACATTTTGCTTGATTTTCATGGCAAAACATTTTATAAATAATAGAAGTAAATGATTCAGTAGGTGTGGCTACACGCCCCCCTCAGGCCCTGACGATTCTGAATGGTTTGTTTGACAGTATCTTGCTGTTTGTGTCTGTACTTGGCTTTAAATGTCTCTCTCTTCTCGCCCTCTTCTTCAGGATGCCAGTTACTGGCTGCAGGTTCACCGGTTGGAGCACGGCGACGGAGGCATCCTCGACCTGGATGATGTGCTCTGCGATGTGGCCGATGACAAAGACAGGGTGAGTGACGCTCAGGAAGAGTGTTTAAGAGGGGAAGAATGTTTAAAAATGTGTCTCGGGTATTGGCAGTGAAGTGGACAGCTGAGTGTTTTGTGTTTGTGTTTTCTACCTGGCATGTCTGGAATCAGCCGGACGATCAGTGCAACTCTACCAAATTCAAAGCCCGATTGTTTTAATAGTCTGACCTGCTGATTCTGATGCCCTGTCTTTGTAGGACCTATAATTGACATACACAAATATTCTTGTAACTTTCCTTTAATGGATAATTTATTTGTAATTTAAAAACCTGTTACAGAGCTTTTACAGAAGAATGCAAGAAGACGCAAAATGTTTTCATGGTTGTTCCTCCACGGCTTCTTGTAGGTGTTATAAAAATGTGAGATTTGTATGTTCCTCACTCGCAGTAAGTAGCTTCACCGCTGCAGGTGTGTGTCTGTGTATCTGATGTCACTGAGAAGGGGGTGTCGCTCTATGTACCACTCACACAACGAGCCTGAAGCATGGCTAAACCCCACCCAGAACGATGGCTTTGAGCGGGTGAACAGTGAGGAGCATGAATTCTCTGACAATCATGCTTGTAAATGTGATTGGCACAGGATCAGACCTCTCAGACTGATCGGCAGGTCACAGGTCACGCCCGATCAAGCTTAAAACTGGCCCGTTGCGATCTAGCTCATCACTAGAATTTTGAGTTTCTCTGTGTTTGCAGTCTGTCATCAGATAAAGCTTTAATGAATAAAGCTTTAATATCAAAACACAAAATGATGAGGGCCGTTTTTACAGTGCATCAAACCATTGTGATACAGCTCTCATATGTTCTGTAGTCAGACATGATTTACTGAAACCTGTGTTTAAAAAATATCAGTTGCTTTACAACTTTGTTTTCCGAGGAAGTGCTTCCTGACCAGTCAGATGAGGCTTGTTTTTTTGTGTACCAAAGCAGTTCTGATCTGTTTGGGGACTTTCAATAATAACGTTGTTCACCATTTGTTTGATCTCTAAATGTCTCTATATCTTAAGTGCAAATTGAAATACCAAAGATTCTCCCATGATGGCGTCCTGTGTCACAGAACAATGAGAAGAAGCTGTCATTTAGTGCAAATGGAGCTTCACCTTCCTACATTGCAATGTTAGTCAAGGAATTGATATGTTGATCGACAGAAAGTTATTATTTGTGATATGTTTATCAAATATTCAGTGGCTCCAGCTCCTTAAATGTGATTATTTGCTGGTAGTTCTAGTCTAATGTGATACTACAATAAATGTCTTTGGATCTTGTATAATTTTCACAGCTAAAATAGGAAAATTAACTTTCATCATGCTTGTTTTTTTTTTAGTTTTTTTTAAAATTAACACTTTTTTGATCCCTTTGGGGAAATTGTTGTTTGGACAGCTGCTAGACCTGTGTCAGCGCTACTACAGGGTTTCAGTGTCTTGTCCAAGGACACCTCGACATGTAGCTTGCCAGGACTGAGAATCGAACCGCTCACCCTTGGGTTGGAAGACGCCCATGCTTTCTTATGTAGATCAAAAGGGCTAACAACTGTGTGTCTCCTAGCTGCACAAGCTGCTACTGGTTCTTTGTGAGCTCTTCCAGTCATCTCACCTACACTCTTTAGGATTTGTTTACAGTAATTACACAGTACCAGTGTCATGCAGTTAATCTGACTGCTGTTGCTTGTAAATATAATATAATCAGACTCTCTGGGAGTTGGTCCATTGAAACCACAATTCTACAGCTGGATAGAAATCTCATAAAACATTTTCAGAGGTGAGGGTAGTGTTTGTTTTCTGAAATGATAAAGTCAGGTTTAATTAAGATTTGTCCATTAAGACTTGTTTGACCTCTGCCTCTCATCATACAGTGTTTTTCTTTCGCTGTTGGTGGTAGAGACATTTTGTAACTATGTAAGTGTTGTGTTTACAGGCCTCCAAGTGTGTGTGTGTGCGTGTGTGTGTGTGTGCGCGCTTGATGAGCTGTTATCCTGCTGCATTGTCAAACCCCTACAGGTGTTTTCTGCTGAAGAGAATGTGTCCATTTCATACATGACAGCCACTGAGCCTTGCCAACACTGATCTGCACCGTTGTTGATTCTCTGACATCAGAACATACGCCTCTGGCGGTTGGTGTATGTTTTGTTTTCGTTTTTTTTTTGTATAGTTTGAATTGAAACTTGTTTGAACTGTGTATGTAATGATGTGTGGCATCTACCGAAAGGTTAAAAGTTGCAACAGTGTTGTTTAACATCAGTGTTCCTGTCAGCAGCCAGATGTCTGAAGCAGGACTATTTAATTAAAAGAGTGAAAATGCCTGTTGCGTGTGATGAGAGCTCACTGTGATGTCTTTAAATAGCTTATTTTGCGTGACAGTTCAAAAAACAGCCTCTTTGCTTAATAAATCTCTTAAAGATGCCCTCCAGACACGTCTTAAGGCGTAAAACTGCCCTGCTTTGACAGATAGTGTCCGTGAGTGTGTGTGTGTGTGTGTGTGTGCGCATGTCGACAGACTTTGGGCACAAGTGTGTGGAAATTAAACCAGCTTCTGTGTAGTTGTGTGTCTGTCATTGATATATGTCTGTCTGGTCCCTGTGTGTGTGTGTGTGTGTGTTTGTGTCTGGGTGTGTGAGCTGACCTCTGACCTCAGGGCAACACTTTGTCCATGTTGTGTCATTATGCTAAACACAGCAGCTGTTATAGGATAATTCAATTATGTCAGACTTTTCATTTGTTGTGTTCCGCAGGACAAATTGGATTAATGTGATCGATGTGAGACATGTTGAAAAGCGCTTTTGGCATTCATTGAGCATCTCTCCTGGCAGTTTGATAAGCGGTCATACATGTTGATCTAAAACTAAAGCAAGACTTCTTCATGTTCTTGCCACAAACTCTAGTCCACATTAGTCTGGACTTGGTCTGAGGAAACTTAAAGAGTTAAACACACGTGCGAGCGTGAGCGACTCCATGTGTCCCACTGAACATGACCGGTGGTCTCTTGGCAGCTGTGACTCATCTCTGCCATTCCTCTCCAGCTTTTTAAAGGCTGGAAGAAATGGCTGGCCCATCTCACAAGGACACTTTTTATTAGCTTACGCTGGATTGAAACACAGGCTGAATGTAGAGCTCGTCTTGGGAGAATAAATATATACTGCATGTTTTTAGGTTAATGTAGGGTGTGTGTGCACTGTAGTGTTAAAGTGTGTCTGGTTTTTTGGTACAGATAAGTATCATCCATGCCAGGAAAGCTTGGCCTCGCACTTAGAATGTTTTTCCAGATGCCATCTTTCCATCCGTTCATCATCCTTCCTTCCCTTTCTTCCTACCAAGTCAGCACTCTGTCTTTCAGAGGTACATTAACTCATCTATGACCTTTACGTTGATCACTGGTAGGAGTTCACTTTCTTTGCTGTAATGGCACAGTACATTCAGTCTCTGACTGCCTGGCAAGTTGGCCGCACACCTTAAACTTCAAGCACTCTGCTAAATCAGGGTTAGGACGTTAGGAGTCTTATGGTGGAGAAACAACTGCATAAATGGCTGACCTATATTCAGTGTTGTCTGACATCCATGAGTAGTGGGGTGAAGGTTAGTACTAAATATGCACAAACGTTTCAGCTCAATTACACACACACACCAGGTGTCCGGTGACAACTGTCTCTACACACTGTCCTGCAGCAATGTCACAACCCTGAATGATGGCACCTGGGCTGTGCCAACATTCCTGTGTGTGTGAGTCAGGGCGTGCTGCACAGCTGCGGCCGCTGCCCCTCCGTCACTGACGAGACGTACTACATTTCTGGTTTGTCTGTGTTTATTATTATTATTATTTTTTTTTTATAGATACTTTATTGATTGATTGTGGACAGGCTGCCCCTGTGAGGTGCCAAGGGTCAGGGTGTCTGTGTCTTGTCCAAGGACTGGGAATCGAACCGCTATCATGAGCTATCATGCCGCCTTAATTAGCTGATCATATTTGGTGCTGTGTGTTTGTTGGTCACACTGTGAACACACACGCTTAATGTTTTTCTGTTTTCCACCTGCTTGGTTCTAAGTTTGATGCGCTTTGTTGCTGGGTGATAGAGAAGCATTTCTTTTTCTGAACTACGCATTCCTCACTTGAGTTTGACATGTTTGTGTGTGTGTGTGTTTGGTCTTGATCCAGGCGATATCCTTGTCTGAGCTGAATATAGTGAAGCGTCTCGCTGTGTAGGAGACGAGCAGACAGACAGGAGGGGCTACGGGGTTAAATAAACCCAGAGGAGTTTCTTAAAACGACTCCTCCAGACTTCTGTCACAGAATATCAACAGACAAGCCGACTACCAGCCACATATTTTCATGTGGGGTGTGTGTGTCCTGTAGGCTGGAGTGATTTGATCCCTGGACTTCTATTCAAAGTCAGATCCTGCCAGATCCATCGTTCCTTAAACTGTTCATCCTGTCGAGGATTGCGGTGGGCTGGAGCCTCTCCCAGCATGCACTGGGTGTCAGGACGAGGTGCAGCACTTATTGAAAGTGACCTCCCTCTTCCTTATTTGCAGTACTGAGTCTGTTTTAGCTGACTCCCGTAGAAGCACTGAGGTGTTAACATGTATCGATCGTGCCTCATTTGTTATGTCTGTTGTTGGTATTGATTTTCTAAGCGCGCGCACACAGAGACATGCCAGGAAAGCCCCACTAGCTGTCTTATTGCAGACGCTGACAGACGCTGAATGTTGAGATATTTCTCTGATTTGAAACCAGTCATTTCAGGAATAGAGAGGAGTGTGTTTGTGGTGAAGGAAAAAACAATCCTTGTCAATCAGTCTCCATTATGACCCTGTGACTGCGTTTGTCTTGGAGCGGAGCAGCCAGAGTCTCGGTGCCACCCGAACCACCTCATGCAACGAATCAAACTAAAGAAGGAAAGACAGTCGAAACCTTTTTGTGAAGCCATTTAGGGAGATCCAGTAGACACCATAGATTGTGACGTTGTGAGTAGGATTTTGGTCTGGACCAGTGCCTCTGTGGTGCTCCTCCAACAACAACAACAACATGGATGGGATGGACGGAGGGCCGCCAAAACCTGTGGTGGTTTTAAATCAAAGAAACATCTGAAACCTCTCACATACTAAAACTCATTCTGTAGTTTGTCTTTAAATGGGATTAATCATTTGTGGTTGGTGCTGGCACTCTTGTGTGTCGTGATTCTCAGATTTTTTTTTTACCCTGTTCTTCAGGCTGCTGCTGCCATAAAGAGAAACTACATCATTTCCTGTGCACTCACGGAAACCCCTCTCAGACATTCCAGCAAGCTAAAAGTCAATTCTACAGATTATACCTGTCTTTCTCTGTCTCACATGGAGGGACGTCCTTCCCTCACCACACCACACCCGGACGACTCCTCCTCCAGCCCTCTGTGATCTCCTCGAGCCGAGTGTTAGCGATGACCTCATTTATTCCAGGCTAGCCCTCGCTTACTCCCTCCTCATTCCTTTCCTTCTTCCCTCTCTCCAGCCCCCTAATGAGAACAAGATGACAACTTCATGTGGGACTCAGCTAGGGCGACACAGATCCTAGCTGAGTCCCACAGGGACCACTTTGAATTCATGTTTGTGTGTGTGTATTTACTGTGTATGTGTGTTTTTGTGGAAAAGACAGGCACTCAACTAGGACCACAGCTAATGATTATTTTCAGTGTTCACCAGTCTATAACAATATGGCAGAGTTCCCCACAGGCCGGAGAGTCTTCAGATATCTAATGCAATAAAACATCCAAAATGAAAACATAACCAAAAGCAGGAATTCAGATTTCATCACGTGCAAATTATTGGTGTTCTTCTTCACCTGTTGTCAATCTGGTTCTAAAATATTATAACCCAAAGATATGGGATGTTGATAATAGTGGCAACATGCAAAACAATAGCAAGACAGATTTGCTTCACCACTAATCTTAACACAAAACAGGCGGAGAGTGAATATAATGTGTGTGCGTGTGCGTATAGATTGTGGAGATACAACAGTCCACTGAGACTGTGCTCTCTGTGTAAGTTATGATAAAATGTAATTGATAGCATGTTCATATTTTGTGTGTATCATCACCCTGAAGCACTGTAAATGAAATTCCTCAGTGTGTGTGTGTGTGTGTGTTTTTGTCTTGTAACAACAATGGTGTTCAAACATCTACCAACAAGCTCTCACTTCTTTGTCTGGGGGGCACTTGGCAAAGCAAACTTTGAATGTCTTCATCACTAAAGATCATTAAACGAGCTTCTTGATGCAGGTTAATTACATGGCGTGTAATTGCCCTCCATCAACCAGAAGCTTTCTGTTTATGTCCATACAAGCCCTTTCACTCGTACTCTTCATATAAATCATTTAAGATTAATCTATGGAGCAAAATTAATTTTCCAATCTGCCACATGTTTTAACACATAAAGAAACATTGCAGAAACAATTGTGTTTCCACTGATGTGCTCCAACAGTCTGCCTCCCACGCTCTGCAAAAACAGTGGCACCACTTACCCTGCTGATGAATGCAAGGCCTTATGGGAGCTGCCTGTGAGGCTAAAGGTGACTCATGGGTATATATAATATTTTTTGTTGCTGTGCTACAGCAAGAGGGGGTTAAAACAGGCAGAATGCATGTTGTGCACACACAAAAGTATTCAGTGAAGTCAGAAATAAGTGGCGCTTGAATTTTGTGAACCCTTGAAAAATCTCTTCTTCTTTCCTAAAACAAGACAAATGGAAGCAAATTTAACAAATGAGACTAAAAATGCACTTGTTCGTTCATTTACTAAGGATAATGATTAATTGTTACGTTTGTCAGTCAGGTGTTTCAGTCGGTGGGTGACGGAGACCCAGCTATATTTAAAGAACAGAAATCTGGGTCTTCACCATTAATGTCTGATCTTGACTCCGCAGATTGGTAGAAGTGTCGTGAATCATAATGATAGAGATTTCTGAAGACCTTAGAAGAGTTGTTGATCCTCATCAGACTGGGATAGGGGTTACAAAAGTATTTCTGAAGAGTCTGGACTCCACCCGTTGACTGTCAGGAAGATTGTGTACAAACGGAGAACGTATCACCTCTGTTTCCCTCCCCAGGACCGGTTGACTGGCAGAGGTAACACTGGAGCACGGTGTGTAATAGTCTAGGATAGAACAAGGAAACAGCTTCTGTTGCAGATGTTTAAGGTTGAATAACTTGGTTCTTTTCTTTCATTTCAAATTACACTGACTGTCCTCTTTATTAGGTACACCTGTACAATCTAATGCCATGAATTCTACTTTTACAAAGTTATAATTTCTCAGTTTTTGTTGACACTGTCAGAAAAGTAGGCATCTATTTAAAGTCCCTTTATAAAATATGCTTCGAAATATGTTCAAAACCTCGTTGCTCAGACTTTATTTACTGTTTGCCCTTTACAGTTGCACTGAAAGATTATAGAACATAGATCATGCACGACGGTTACTTGGTTAAAGCAGCGTTACGCTAACAGTCACGTGGAATTCAGTAGCAGTGTAGCAAATAAACAAGGTCTCTATTTTCCCTATAATTGGCATAACATTGCATACAGCTTGTTCTCTAGGATCCTGTGTAAGAAATAACAGCTACATATCAGTTTCTAGGAAATGATGGGACCTGTAAATACAGGGTTAGCAGGAATGTTATTCACTGTGCTTTGAGGAGTGATTACTCTCTCACACACACAAGTATTCTCAGCGTTTCACCTTGAGTAGTTGTCACCCACGCAAACCCTGAGTCGTGATTAGACAAGTGCGTGTGTGTGTTTATGTCCGTGTGTACGAATGTCTGCGTGCACTTGATGCATGTAAACACAGGTTAGCAGTGAGGTGACCAGTGCAGGCTCTCATCTCCTTCTGTGGTAATGGACTGATGTGTCTTCACTTCTCTTCCTTCCTCTGCTTCGGTCTGGGCTCAGCGGACAGAGAAATCCACAACACAACACCCCAGAGCTCGACGGCACCTTACATGGACAAGTAGAAACCAAGCCATGTGATGTATAGCTTAACCACTTAGTTAATGTTATCAGCTCAGTTTTAGCTGAACAGAATCGTGCCACAGCAGCTAGAAAATTCAGATCTTTTTATATATGGTCATTTAAACTCTGTTGGTCTCGAAATTCCACTTAAGCTAAACTTCAGTGATGAAGACTGTGAGATGCAGTTGGAAGAAAAGGAGCAATTGGATTCAGTCTGGCCTACAGACTATATTTATCATTTATCATATTTATATCATCATTGTGCAAAAATACGTGGGACATTCACAATGCAGCAACACCTCAGTTTAGCTCAGATCACCTCCGGTGTTCTGTACCAGTATTGGTTCAGTTCCACCTACCAGTAATGCAGACTCTTTTACCAGTGGCACCAGGGGCTGTCAGCATGACAACTAAATATGGACCCATCAAAAAATAACGGGGGGAGGGACTTTTTTTGTGCTCACGGTGTTAAGTTGAAAAAGTTCTGCACAGCACCAAGACAGAAACAAAGACAACAGCTGTTGCCATAGGAGGAGGAGAGTGATTCTGAAAACTGGTGATGTGGTGCAGATGTAGCTGAAGCAGGAGGTCAGTGGATTTGTGCTGGCTTCAGAGGTTTTATCTTAATTATGGTGAGAAAGGTGTCATGAGAAGACAAAGGCGATGTTTGAGCAGTCAACATGAGTATCGGGATTACTGCAGCTCACAGTAGATGTCTCTGTGTGTGTGGTGGTAATGAGATTAGGGCTCCCCCTCCTCTCCTCATTTATTCATTCTCTTCTGACTTCTCTCACCCATCACGTCCTCCTTTCATCCTTCTTCTTTGTTGAGTTATATTTTACTGAACACGTTTTTATCCTGAAACTTTTGTCGAGTTGCTCTCGACTGATCCACATTAGACCTTAACTGGTATTAATTTGAATTTTCTGGCTCACTTCATGTCATCTGTAAAGGATAAATCTGCCTAGTTTTGTAGCCGGAGTGTATGTCTGGTAGTGAAACACTCCTCGTGTTAAAATTTGCTTTACCCATCATGATAATGAAGAATTATTACAAAGGACTTCTTCTGCCCTCTTGTGGTTTGATTGTGTCAGTGCACTGTGCCTTCAGCTCTTTGATGTCAGTCTTTATGTGGGCCAGTTGTTCCCAGAAGTCCCAGCTCACTGCTATTCAGAAAGTTTTTTTCTTTTCTGTTTCATGCACCGTTTGAACGACTTGTCGGCATCCTCCAGAAACCTGCTGACTCCTTCTTGCTGCCCACTTTGGGTGCTTCATTAGTTTTAATCAAAGACACTAACTTTGACAGTTTGACACAACCTATAAGTTAATTATCGCAGCTGAAACAGACATATGAATGTCATTTCCCCCTCTTTAAAGCTTTGTGTAGAAGAGTGAAAAATGCTGTTTCATCTCATTCTGTCAGAGGAGGGCACTACCAGTCAGCATGGAAAACATCTGTGGTTACCTCTTTTGTTTTAGAACCAGTTTCTTTGGCAAACTCACTGCTGAGCTACAGCGTCTGAACCACAGAGACAAACACAGACAGTGATACTGCAGGCCGAGTGCTCAGCTGGGCTGTCTGAGCCAGCGGGGGAAGTCTCTTAGTTTATTTTTTTGGTCAGGGTCCGGTGCTGAGGCTTGGAGAGACGACCACTGGAGGCCGTAAACACAGTGTAGGAGGTCAGCTGCCATTTCTGAAAACTCATTGTGGGCGAGTGTCTGAGCTTACAGTCGCAGCAGCACCGCTGATTCTGAAGCACAGTTGTCTTCCAGAAATAACAAACATTAGACTTTAGAGGAAATAATCACTTTTCAAAACAAATGCTCAGCAAACATCAAAGGGCTGGTGAACTAATTTAGTTTGTTTCCTGTGCTTGATTCATCAAATGTAAATGTACTTACTGTCACATGATAAGGAAAGTGCATCAGTTTCCTTCTGAGATGTTGAAATTGACAGGAGTGATCAAATATTCAGTATAAACAGACTTCTACTCCGCTTTATGAAATGATCAAAACTGAGATTGATATCAGGGTTTGGACCAATTTCTTTCCAAGCTTTCAGCCTCTCTGCTCCTCACATTTAAACACTGAGCTCTGGGAGCTGCTAAGGATTAAGGTTTCTGATGGTTTACATGTGAGAAAAAACTATTTACTTTAGTGGTTTAAATTCTTAATTATTCTCCATTTATTAAAACCATGTGTTTGTTGCCAGAGGAATACTTACTTATTGACACAGTTTACAGAAAGCAAAGATGCACAGAAGTCATCTACATAACTTTCGTCCACTTACTTATAATAAAAATAAACACCAATCCATGTGTGTTTGGAATAATAATAATGAGCCTCACACAGTGTCACTGAATGCTTATTCATTCTGTCGTGCTTTTTTTATTCTTTTCTCTCTCACACACACACACACACACACACACACACTCACACACTCACACACACACACACACACACACACACACACACACACACACACACACACACACACACACACACACACAC
>JAUMHL010000010.1:21486141-21505606 GCA_032362345.1 Sandelia bainsii
CACACACACACACACACACACACACACACACACACACACACACACACACACACACACACACACACACACACAGTGCCAGTGGGTTTCTCACCACAGCGACTCAGCCAGCTCAGTTGTGGTCTGTGGGAATAACCTGCACAGGCAGGAAGTTGTGTATTGTGTATTTCTGTATGTGCGAGGTACACAGGTTGTCACACAGCCCTCCTCATGCAGCCAAACTGGTTGTTCTGGCTGCATTCAAGTCTGACAAAAAAATCTGACAAATGAGGGACGCTGACACAGATCTCACAAATCTTATCTAACGACTGGCCGGGACAGGAAACCACACTGATTGAATCATACATCTCTCATTGAACAGAATTGACTACAGACAAACCACAGTGGTTGCCATGGTGATGATTTCTAGTACTCCATCTCGATTCAGTTTAGTTATTAGTGGATGATCCTCTACAGAGGTTGTGCAAAAAACCTGCAAGTGAGTGTGGAGTAGAAGCTCAGTTTGTGCTGTTTTACTTGGCTCCGAGACACTGCAGACTGTGCAAACAAACTGTTTTCATAAATCCACTCTTAAGCCGTGATGAAGCTTAGTCACTGCCACCTTGTACCACCAGGGGCCAGTGTGGTTTTAGGTTTAAAAAAGGCTGCGGTCTTTCTCACCAGTCTGCTGGTTGAAGAGAGGGTAGAACCACAGGAAGTTTGTGTCTAAAGCTCTGAGGCCTGACATCATGCTCCCCTGGGTGCTTTCTGTACCCGCTGGGACTGTAGTTACTGTTACACTGCTTGTAGGAGGTTGTTGTGAGGAAATGCAGGAAGGAGGTGATTTGTGCGTTTTTTCTTTGGGGGTGTGAGACAGGTCAGTAGAAGACATCTAGAGAGCATAAAAGGCATACACAATATTTTCCTTACATTATTAAATGTCAGTGTCATGTAGTAAAACCCATGAGAAGAAAGTATTTATTTGAAGTTGCAACCTCCTCATATACTTACATAGCAGTGCCTTGCTTGAAATCTAATGGATTTAAATTCCTCCTGCAGGAAGTGGTGGGGAAGCAGGCAGGAAGTGAGTGTAAAGCGGAATAAACAGCTTGTTGTGATGTGATCGCCATCATTTGTGAGCTCACTTCCTTCCACCGTCTGTCCTTTGATAGCCCGTGAAGTCATCGCAAATAAATCAGAGGCACACAATACATGTATATCTTTCATCTGGAGTCGCAGATGGTTCTCAGATAGAAAAACCTTATGAAGAATGAGCATTGATCGAACTATTTGTTCAAAGCGACTCACAACGGAGAGTCATCCAGAAAAGCTGGATGTTTTATTGAACTGCCTGGTAAACAGCATGTCGGATCCAAGAAAATATTCTTACGAGATGTTGTAGTCTCAAAATGTATAACATAATATACATATAGACAAGTAAACTTTGCACACAGACAGTATATAGAGGACAAACCCTTACTCCAGGCATCCACCTGCACCGCTCACAACAAACTCATTGACCCCTGAGAATCTGGATCCATTCTAATCAACTCAGCACTCCACCACACTGTTATCTTACATGTCAGCAGCCCATCCTCCTTATGCTTTGCTGAAGCTAACTAATGTTAGTTTAGTTTGATTAATACAGACACATCTTCTTTTATAACTGTTTCCCTCCAACATTTCAGCAGTTTTTTGACACGTCATAGACTAAGTGGAAACAGATTAGATGCATTAACCAGTCATTGTTACTAGTAGCCACGCAGTACTGATACTCAGTACCCAGCTTTAATGATGACTTCAGGGGCAATTTAGCACAAAATAAAAAACTAATCTGTCTTTTAGACATCACTGAACGATGAAACATGAGGCAATATTTCTTCTGAAATCACACTGAGAGTTTTATCAGTTGGCACAATTCAGACAAAGGTGTCACTTCGGCATGTGGCCGATCGGATTCTGTGCAATTGAGTGGATCTCCCGGTGTCTTTTCACATATTTACTGCTGTCAATAGAACCACAATAGACTTTTCACACCACAGGGTGAGCAGCTTTCTGTCTGATAGGCAGGGTAAACAGATAGCAGCACTATCTAGAGCTGCAGGTTGAAGGGCTGCCGGATGTGATGGAGCGTCCTGATATCCTGTCATTCATTCACTGACTCTGGCCTGTGGGGATAAAGGCTAGCACCTCTCTGCTCCTAACACTTGTTAAATCCATTATGGTTAATCAACAAGTGCTAGTGTGGAGAAGTACTGTGTGTGTGTGTCTTCCTCTTCTTCTTGAGATTTCAGGAACTCTGCACCAGTGATAAATAAGCAAAGTGTTGAGTTGCAGCCAAACGTTCTACTTTGTCTTCTGTCAGATCTAAACACAACCTCTGAATCCTTTCAGCGGCACTTTGCCCAAGTGACAAGACATCCTGTTATCAACTGATATATGAAGTAAGGAAAGTCAGAGAGGACGTACAGTGTGTGTGTGTGTGTGTGTGTGAGAATGAATATAAAAGGGGTAGTAACTGTTGTCATTACTGCTCTTTAAAGCACATTACTACAGACACCATGTAATTTACTTTGCACTTGACCATTTTACCAACCAGCTGCTGTGTTTTGCAAGTGTAATTTCCACAATTCCCTGCAACCACTAGTTCCCCGTTCATTTCTGTACAGTATGAAAATCAAAAATTCCAATCAGGTTTTATGTGGACCTGATGTTTCTGTGATTGGAGTGGTCTATTTTTTAAGTGCAATCAATGGAGAGGATGTCAGGAATAGTAGAGAATTCACATTGGTAAAGCTATATAGCATGCATATTTGATTTGATTTGACATGTAAGACACAGGTTTGATCCCGTAGCTACCATGTCTGCAAAGCTGCTTATTTTGGTGAGCATTCAGACCATACGAGTGGGAGAAACAGTGTTTTAATTACATGAAAAAATTGTTTACTATCTCCAGAATCACAAGAGGCTGTGCTTTTTATGGGAAACAAAAGATTTCCAGATGTCCTTCCAGAACGTGATGCTAATGTTCTGCAAAACCTTTGGAAAGCAAATTATTAAAGGAAATCTTTCCTAATATTTTCAGTCCCAAACTGAGTGGTTTTACTGTCCTCTAACTGAAAGGCTGAACTTCAGTCACTACAGACGTTTGTCAGTCTGACATCAACCCTCAGCTCACACACAGACACAGGTTCTAGCAGCTTTGGTTGCCATAGCAGAGATGCTGATGAAGATGATGCAAACAGAAGGACACTCTAACAAGCTCAGTTGTCATAACAGAGACGCTGATAAGTCTTACTCTTTGCATGATGCAAGCAAACAGCCTGCACCCACAGAAGACTCCACTGCTGCTCGCTCTGTGAGTACTCCACCCCAGCGGGGAGACACTAGCCTCGTTATCAAATGCGCAGTCGTGACCCTGCTCGCTCCTTACAGCACAGAAACATATGGTAATTACAGCATCTAAAGAGAGCAGCGTGTGTCTGTAATCACTCTCTGTGTACTGTATTAGCATAAAGCACATGAAAGAAGTGAATCTGTGGAAGATTTTCACAGTACTGGTGTATTTGTGCTGCAAATACCTGCAGTATTTGCTTTCAGTTTATAGTGTTTTAGTTAACCTGCTTGGAGATGGGTGGGATTTAAAGTGGCAGGGAAAAAGCGGACTTTTTTCATTACAAAGGGAGCATTTGCTGATTTTCACTGTTTCTGTCATTTTAAATGGATGGTTTTGGACCATTGGCCCAAATACATCTTACCCACTATGTTTAGACTTAGCTGTGCAGTGATCTAAAACCTACATTCTGATAAGATTCTATGTAATGGGAACGACGTCCCCACCAATAATGTGTTTTTGCTGCTGGACCCAGCCTCACTGCAGGCTGGTGCAGTAGAGAGTCAGCAGCAGAAATGGCCGCAGTGTCCCCAGGGTTTGGCGTAAATGAGATTTGCTGGGGGGATGATTGGGTCTGAGGCAGGTCTGGAGATGGACCTTTATGAAATAACCTCTGCAATCTCTGGCAGAACAGCTGGGGGAGAGAGCAGACACTCGACCGACTCACACAAACATCAAAACACGCTGATGCACTTAAATAAGAAAAGTGTTTGACTGTACAGGGATAGAGAGTAGACTGGAGTGTATTTGGCAAGTTGGATGAGTTGTGGTCGTGCACATTCACGTATGTGCAAACTTTCTCAGTGTAGTTTGGTAGAAGAACAGTAACACTGTCGTCCAGGGTCTGTTATTTTCTTCATCAAAGCCTCAAAAACATGACCCTAAGGCACCTTGAAAGCATCTTAAAAAATTGCCTGAGCTCTGTACACCACCATAAAAAATAATTTTGGGCTTGCTGCTTTCTAGGGTGTTGTTTTAGCACTAGCTGTCAGAATCAGTTAGGGCACAGTGTGGCAACTTACAATGGACCCAAGATTTCCTTCAGTCAGTTTTCTATACGAGTCTGTAATTGCAGTCGCCAAAGAAAGCATCAAATGTAGCCGGAGGCCTCGTGTCATTTTCAGAGGTTCCGCTTTCATGAAACATGGATTGCCAAGGTCAAACGTTTTCACACGCCTATGTAGATATTAGAGAATTCCTCAGGGAAGTGTAGTATTCCCTAAAATGAAGCACAGTCACAGAGCTGGTTAAAGAGAGAAAGTGTGTCTGCGTTTATCTACTTTTCCAACGTTGTTGTACAAGCCTGCTTAAATACGTTTCTCTCTCTGTCAGCGACATCGTTTAATGTTAACAGCATCCATAATATTGGTTATCTGTCAGTGTAAGTGCATTACTGACAGCTAAGCTTAATGTGGCAGCCAAAAAAAAGGCCTTCTGTCTGTGCTGTCCTCTCAAAGCATCACTCACTTCCTTTTCTCATAGACATGGAGTTGTAGTAATTTGTGTTTTGGCGCCAATTGATTTGTGTTCTTCTTTCTGACAAACTGGGTGGACAGTTTTGTGTTAGATGCACTGTTGTGCATTGTGGGTAAAATAGAAAATAGTGACCTTTTGTTGTCATGTCTTTTACACTTGATTCCTTTGCATGTTCAGAGATTTGACCTAAAAAAGCTCTTGGTTAAAGCCTAATTTGAGTTTCTTATCCCATATGTCTTCCTTTCTCTTAGCCTTCTCCGTCGCTCTGGTTCTGTCCGACTATCTTTCTCTTCTTCTTCTTCTTCTTCTTCCTCCTCCTCTTCTTCCTCTTCTTCCTCTTCTTCCCCACCCCCCTCTCCCTCATCTCCCCTCCTCTTCTTGTCACGGTAATTGGCTCCAAGAAATTATGCAGACTTATTTAGCCTTCTCTGAAATCTCTCCTCACTTGGCTCACGCAAGATTGATTGCCTAGAGAAGCGGAGCTGCACTTGTTGTCCGTTTGGTGGAATTAACATTAAAACAGACCCAGTGCTCAGTCGTCTTTGAACCGAGACCATCAAGAGCTCTGTCTGTCTCTTCGTCGCTTTCCCTTTGTCTCCCTGTCCATTTTTTCCACCTTGTTTTCTTTCTGTCCAATTTAAACCCGTTGCTACCGCCCCTTCCTTTGTCTATGATCGCATTTTTGCCTTTGACATTGTACAACTGGGAATAGGTTGAACTTTGAGAGACCAATCTAGACCAAATCTGTCTGGGTTCAGCCAACAAAAAAGCCTTTTACAGTGTGATGTAATGATGCAATTATTTCATAGTAGTTGTAATGGGACTGGAACTCGGTCATGGGAGCTTAGTTTTAAAGCTTTACCTGAGAGCTAAGATAAGAGAGATGAGGAGCTGCAGCTAGCCCAAACTAGTCGATAGTGGGTGACAGGGCATGTTTGCAAAGGAATGTATGTAAAGGCATTCTTTCAATAGTTGGATATTTGATCTTTCAGATGCACACTTCCACACATAAAGACTGATTCTGTGTGGAACATATGTTTCATGTCAGGCTATGATATGTTCTGTCTCCATGCCCAGTCAGGGTCCACCTGTAGTTTGACACTAAATAAAGCCACTGTATGCATATGGTCTGTTTTAGCGTTTATCAGAAACCTGTTATGCATCATCAAAAGTTAAAATCCTGTTCTAGTACTTGTCGCCCTCAAGAGTATATTTTTTTGAAAAATTATTCATTTAGTTCTTTTGCGAACTTTTTAGTATCATCTACAGTACAGAGGCTGCGGTGAACGAGAATAAATACATAATGCATACTTATTTTTCATACTTGAAGGAAAAGCTGGAATAAAGTCTCAGGGTGTTTTATTCACCATGTAGCGTTTCTCAGAAACACAGAGTTCTTCCCAAACGAAGTACCCTATTTTGCTCTTGCAGTGTACATCATTTACCAAACTGGGACTGCCTGCTCGGGTCATCGTGCTCTGCAGCAAAACTTCTGAGATGCTGTGTAATTTACAGAACATTTATGGGATGGAGATGAATTCATTACTGCCCAATTACACCAATATAGAATAAACATGGCAAAACCTGCATCTTAAATTTGATTAGCGCTCCACAGTTGTCTACTTAGGAGTAAGAATAAAACACTAGCTGTACTTTCCTAAAATCAGACCAGACGGTATGTTTTTTGTCTAATTCAACAAATTGAATACAGAGCAATGCATATCATTACACTGCAAAAAGCTATAATGTTATGTATCATCCTCTAACGGCAAATAATTGTGAAATGGATATTACAGGATATTACATTTCAGGGGCCATCATTGCAAACTTGTGCTGAGGTGTCCGTGCCACTGGTGTTAGTACTAAAATAGGATATCTTCTGTGGTCGCCTCCTGTGGTAATAGAGTAAATTCACAAAGGGCACATCTCCAGTGACAGTGTCTACAGCAGTTCTTCAACATGGATGAAGGATAAATGTAGGAGTTGTGGCTTGCATTATTTTGTTTTTCAGCTGGTGTTCTTCTGTCAACCACGCTGCATCTTTTCAACAGAGATCACAGTCAAACAAGACGGGATCACATGCACGTCTCTAATCCCTTCTCCATCCCTAATGCAACAGAAACGGGTCACTGCTGAGCTGTCACAGACATCCTTTTGTTCACACAGCAAATTAGCTCGTTTGCTTGCTCTTCCTTCACAGCTTTGCCTCCGACAGTGGCTATTGTGTAAGGTATTGTTGTCAGATTTCTGCAGTCTGTGCGAGAGTAAAAGTGCTTATTTCAACAACAAGGCTGGCTTAGCCCCACTCTCCTATTCCCTTGGTGCTCAGTTAAGTATAGATGTCTCTCAGGATAAGCAGTGCTTTGCAGAGTGTGGGATAATGTATTTTATTTTCCCTAAATGATTGGGGAAAGTATTGGCTCTGGGGGAAAAGAAAATGGAGAATTAAGTAGAGTTATACATTTTTAAGAAGGTGTCTGGACATGTAGACTCATTGAAACTTTGTCTCTCCACAAATGTGGGCATTTCAGCATAAGAAATGAATGTGTTTTATGCTTTTACTTGTCACTGAAAAGAGTTTTTGATTATGCAAATGACAACGGAGAAGAGTGCTTGTCCCCCACTAGTTGTTCTTAGGAAACTGGCATAACAATGCATTTGTTGTTTGGTGATTTAACATTGTGTAATGCATAATTAGGTTTGAAGCCCGGGAGGAAGATTAGCTCACACAGCACTTAATGAAATGTTGGCCAACACAAGCTCCTGTGGTCCCAAATAACCCATGGCTTTCACTCAGTGGAGTGTTAAAAGTTTGAGGGGGTTGTAGAAAAGTGAACCCCAAGCAGACTGTGACAGAGGTCTGTCAGACTCTTGCTAGCTAAAAAAATATCATTTACATACCTTTTTTAGTCTTTTTGAAGTCATTACAGTGCAGATGAAAGGTTTGGGGCAGATTATAGAACTGCATTGCATTACACAAAGGATTATCTTTGTGTTGTCTTGCCTACAAGACATCTTTTAATAAAACTGAAGCCAGGGTCAAACTGAATGGTTTAAACAATCATCTTTATTGCAGGCTTTATACTGCACCAACATCTTTGAGTGTAACTTTTAGACTTGTAGCATTTTTCCTCCAAAGACTTGTGAGATCTTAGAGGTAGCTGCAGAATAGTTTAGTCGTCTTAGATGAGAACACTGATACCACTCTAGTGTCCAGGATGGTATGGTTAGCTTAGCATAAAGACTAGAAACTTGGACAACAGCTAGTCTGGACCAGTACAAAGCTACAACATTTGTCTGCTACAACAGTGTAGAATTGATACATTGATTGTTTAGTACGTTTAGAAAAAAGAAAAATTGAAATGTGAGGATATTTGTGGTGTTATGAGGAGATATTCTTTGGATGGGGTGAGCAACTTTCTGGAGATATTTATGATACAAACTAAACCAGGGCCCTATGATTTCCGCGATGAGGAAAATGCGGACAGAATCGCGTAATTCAACAAATAAAATGGCATCTGTCGTAAAACGCGGAATGTCATATAATTTGCTGATATCGGTGTGTGGGCAAAGCAACAGTTTCTAATGAATTTTGCGCGCTCCAGCAAAGTCTTGGTCATGCAAACAAATCAGCTGAAACAAGACGTGAGTTTATTTAAGATTTTGTTGCTCTGAGTCAGTCATTCCTTTAGAAAAAATGAAAAAGCTACGTCCCTTTTTGTCAAGCACTGTAAACAAGGAGGAGCGCTGCCAGAACACTAGAGTAGCCTCCGTCAAATCCACTTACCCCGTGTGTTGTTCTTTTTTCCCATCCACTCCATAATTAGACACTTTTTAGGTGAATAAATATGATTGTAACTAGGGCTGGACACGTTGATGCATTCATTAATTAACGCCGACAATTATTTTATCGCGCATTAACGCAGTTTTATTATTATGATGATGATGATGATGATGAAAGTCTGTTGCTCACTTGTTCTTAATAAACATACAGAGAAACCATGGGTCTCAGGAGGGGTGGGATGTTGATCAGATTTACCTAACTCTTACAAAGACATTTTCATTTTAAACCTCTTCCACATGGTTGAGTTGATAGAACCACAGTTATTTGTAACCACTGCAAAGTTGAATTTTCTTATCACTGGAGAACTTGGAGTCTGACGTATCACTTAAATACAGTGTGTGTGGGTGTGCGTGCGTGCGCGCACATCAGAGCGGAGCTACGCCGTGCGCGACACAGATCAGAGGAGAATAGTAAACGTGACTGACCTACTAAACTAACTTTTTTTTAATTCTTTCTCTTCTCCTGCTCCATTTTCTGTGCCTGCCTGTCCTTGAACCTCATCTTGACTCTCATCGATGCAGGTAAGTCATTCTTCACTCTTCAGACCTCCATTTTAATCCACCTGTCAGTCTTATGAAACTTTCCAGTGAGCTCTTAATGTCTCTTATTGACTTGCTCTCTTGTCTGATTCGTGTTGGTTCAGAGTATTTAGTGTAGAGTGGACACTTGGATCCAAATATATTTTCCACTTTTTGAATAGCACCCAGAACAACGGCCATATTGGAAAGTAATACATTTATGCAGCATTTAAGATGGTAAAACAAAGAGAACAGGAGAAACAATCTATTTTACAAGTGTCAGAGTTTCCCTTTTGGCTGTCACACCTCCCTCTGACAGATTTACTCTGACAACTCAGACAAATGGATGGATGTGTAAATCACAGTGGAGTGGATGAACAGTCCATGAGTGAGATGCACTTGAAAGCAAGTAAAGCAAGGTTAAAAATATCAATGAATCAAGTTAGGTAAGTTATTCTTGTTTAGCACAGTTTAACAAAAAGTAGACTCTTTACGTGGGTAAATCACAATTTCGATGTTACAGATTGCAATGAATTTGAGTTGTCAGTTTCATTTTCAGTGGGAACATAATCAAGCGGTACCAAATTCACGCATAGACAAAGACTCAAGACTGCAACCTTTTCTCTTCCTACCTCCAGTCAGAGCGATGTCAGACTGGTCTAATCCCAGCCTGGGTTGGCTCTGGAGTCTCCAGGGGGGGATCTGCCAAAGCTCTCCGTCTTATTGATTTGTGTCACTCCGTCCCAGCGGTGACTTTGATGTGACAGTTTCATTTGAGCTCTGCTTATGGAGCCTTTAATTAGATTTCAGAGCCGGGGTTTCTCTCTTGAGGATGGAGGTGGAAAAGGGGAAAGAGATTAGTTGATGGGTTTGGGGAGACGCGTATGTGTCTGTGAGAGAGAGCGAGTGAGTAGGGAACTTTTGGTACTTTTAAGGTAAGCGTTAACTTCTGTGTTGGTGTGTATTTAGGTTACAACAGCCAAATTGGAGAGAGTTAACATCTATGTGTGTCCACAGAGTGAGTGTAGGTGAGGAAAAGAGATTCAGACAGGAAAAACCTTGACGCCTGCTCTACCTTGGCCTGGATTAAAGCCTAAACTTGCAGCTCTAATGCCCCTGCATCTCAAATCCACCCGCTCTTACCTCTGAGTTGGCAGAAACCACTTCTAATCGCAAGTGCAATATCTGAGGTAATGAAAGTCTTTCACTGAAGTCAGAGCAGTGTGGGATATTATCTATGCAAACCTCAGGTCTCCAATTATATCAACAGCAGTCTTAAACCCAGGTAGTGCGGCACAGAATGTGTTGGACAAGCACTTTCACAGAAACAGTTCCCAAATGAAATAAAGCTTGAGGTAGCAGTTGAAGTGAATATTAAGAAAAAGATCTTTACACACAGCGACAAACATTAGACAAAAGTGTTTTCTGATGCTGTAAAAGGCTTGTTTACAGCAGACCAACAGCTCCAGGGCATCTGCAACATGGTCTACAAGGATTACCTCCATTTTTTATTGTTTATTAGACAAGCTTTTTCTTTTAATCTTCTTTAGGCTAAATTCACCTCTTAATGCTAAAAACCATGGGATGTGATCACCACCTAGGAGAAAGAACCACCACAGATTAAATCCTGTTCTAATGGGACTTGAAGCTAATTGACCTAAGACAACACAAGAATCTGAGGGTGATTTAGATACATGTTCATTCCAATTTTAACAACTCTGTATGACCCAGCTCAATGTTCTTACTAAACCTCATTCATTAACCTCAGTTTGTGTGTGTATTTTGGAGGGGGGGTCCTAAAATGGCTGCTAATCCCAGCAGAGTTTATCCTCTCCTATTTCAGTCGTAATATTTCCTAATCCAAATAAGAAGCCGGTGTAATGAAACCATATGAGATGTAATTACTATCAAATGGAGTCAGGTTTTCTGAAAGCATCAGCACAACTATAATTTCTCATTAAGCAGCCGTCACTCCTGAGGTGCTCCCTTGGCCCTCAATTACAGTGAAGCTTATGAGACCTCCGCCTGGCTGGAGATCGGCTGCATATGTGGGTCAGTCTCACATCACGAGGTTTCAAATCCTCGGCCAGACATATGCACATAGACCCAAAGATGCCTCCTAATCATGCAAACTTGCAGTTGGAAAATATCTTTAAATCCTGCCACACAGTATCACAAAGTGTTCCTGCAGATTTTACAGGGCAGAGCGAGGCGCTAACGTGTCTAGTGTTAGTCGTTACGCTCCCACTGGGGATCATATTATACAAATCTGGACTTAATGTGTGGGATACTGCCTACACAGCTCAGCGAATAAAGTTGTTCTGCAAATAATCTTGAATGAAGTCCTCAGACAATCAGTCATGTCAGTGTTGTTCCTAAAGCTGCACTGTAGTGCTGAAATGCTGGAGAAATCTATGGAGGGTATAGTGGTGTAGTTTTGTTGTTCTCTTGAATAATTTGACACATGATGTAATGTGGTCGCGACCTGGCTGCGCTCTTTCTAGTAAGGCCAATTCATGTTTGACACGTCTGCATAAGCATGTGTGGGTACTTATTACCTGCTCTAGTTCGCAACAGTACGTTCATAGAAACGTTTCAAATAAACACAAATGATGTGACTGTTTTGTCTTTCAAGGCTGCGACTTGTGTTTCTGCAGGTAAATAACTAGTCCAACTTCAGCGTGAGTAGTCATAAAACTACTACTCTGTTTTTGTCTCCTTTCTTAGGCTACAGGTAGCTACAACAACGAATGCAGACAGCATGTATAATGTTTGCCCCTCTTACTACTCTCACCAAACCTTCCTTCACTTCCTTTGCTCAGACTTCTGCCTCAACTCCCTTCTCCTCTCTCCCTCTCCCTCCCATCACTTCCCACCTTCTTTAATTCAGCTGATTTATTGCGACAAGAGAGAGCAGTTTCCTGTGTGCTGACGGCCGTTTCATTGTGCAACAGAAACTGCCCGGCACCAGAGCCAGCTTGAGTCTTGCCAGCTGTGTTGCTACACACGCAGCGATTTGAACTCGCACTACTCTAACACCCCCCAGTACCACTTGTCCAGGCCAAGGGAGTGACAGAATAATTCCCGGCAAAGACAGAGGGAAGCTGTCCAGTTCCCTGTGTTCTGAGCGTCTCAGCCAGACTCTGAAGAAAAATCTCAGTTTAAAGCATCACTGGCTCAAGTCTTTCTCACGGGTGATCGGACTCGCCTCTTTCCTCTTTTTACTCACTTCCTTGATTTTTCGACAACCCCATCATCTCCTTGCTCTTTATCCTTTTTATTTTATTTTATAAATATATTCCTTCAGCCTTTTGCTCTTTTTCTTTAACCCTGCTCTCGGCTACTATCTTCATTTGTCCACCCTTCTTCCCTTATCATCCATCCACCTTCTTTCCTTTCCTCCCCTCCTCCTCCTCCATATTTCTGTCCATCATCCTCACTCTCCTCCTCTTCTCTCTACTCCTGCCCTTCACTAGATTATAACCTGACATGTCAGTCTCTTTTTAGCACATTCATGCATCCAGTAAATGTGCTGTCTGTTTTCTCTGTTGTTTCCTTGAGGTTAGATGAATAACTTGTTTGTTGTCCTGAAACACAGCAGGAAAAAAACAAGACCTGTGGTCTACACTACACTACACTACACTACAGGGTTATACTGTGGATGCAGTGTTATGTATTACTATATTTGGTTAAAGTTGGTACAGTGTATGCTGTCTTGTGGGTCACAGGAAGAGCTGCAGTGTAACAATGATTTGTGAGAGCGATCATTGGAGACTGGCAGTTTTGAGAATCAAAGTTATATAATGTGAACTAGTTTTGTTTTTCTTTTCCAGGCTGGTTTTAGAAAGGAGGGAAAAGCTTGGAATTACAAAAAAAACAAAAAAACATTGGTGTTGGAAGTCTGTTATTGGGCAACTAAAGGGGGAAAAATGATCTTAATGCTGTAATATTGTTTGAGATAAAGCAGTACCTGGTCGTAAAAGCAGAAACAATGAAAACAATTCATGCTGCATTTAATAATTCAACCTTATCCAGTCTATAATCCAGCCCGGACTACATTAAAAGTCCTGAATGTGGCAAGAGCTACAGTTTCCTACCAAAGGCCAATCAAGCCCTTATGTTCATACACAGGTTGTCCTGCTTAATTAAACATATACAGACATATACACACACACACAAACACGGTCACATTTACAGCAGCAGTGTCGCCTGCTAAGTGTTGATTAGTCCCTTAGAAAACAGGTAATTGAAGCTAAACAGCTAAATATAGCCCTAAGGGTGATTAGAACTGATAGCATGTGATGTATGGTGCTCATTAGTGTGATGGCTAACAACACCCTCACCCCTGCTACTCACCATCCTCCTAACCTATGCAAACACGCACATACACAAACAAATGTGTTTCGGTAGCAGTTGATTTAAAGAAACAGTGTAATATCTCCATGTCTTTAATGGTAGGAGTGATGATCACTACAAGATGGAAAATGTGACAATGCTTTCTCCATCAAAGGTGTTAAAAAGATATGGTTTATTTGTCTCAGTTTTCTCTTAGTGTGTGTTGAATTAGGGTAATTTGAGTTTGAGTGGTTCAAAAATAAAAACACATAAAAATCATATAAAGGTGGTCGTCCTTCCACCAGGCTATCTCAAAAGCTAACAGCAGTTTCCATGGTAACACCTTTTGACCACTGCTAATCAATGACGCCTGCTGACAGTTTACAAAAGGAGGAAAACATGGCTTTTGTGGATTGCTATAGTGTGAACCGAGCAATCAGGTTTTAGGTTAAAATGCCCCTGTAAGTATCAACCTACCCTACCTTTATTTTTTTTGTATGAAGAGTCTTAATTTACCTACATCATCAAATATCTTATGTGTAACTCAAACAGTTACTCTTTTCCAGTTTGTTTGAACCAGCAACTCGTTCACTTGCTAGTTCTGGTAGGTGGACTGTTAGAAACTGATCCCCACGTAGTTCAGCCTGGCAGCCAGCTCTACCAGAACAGCACTATAGGCTCATTCTGCAGTTAAAAACTAGTAAAAAAGGGCTTTTAACAGAAAAGCACAAACGTCTCATGATATGAAATTATGTTTTCCTTGAGGATAATTCAGGTAGTGCCTGAGTACCGTCAGCCTCAGGTTTGGGTCAGATTATAATTAACAAATCGGTAAAAATACAACAAAAGTTATGTGTGTCCCAGCAGCAACAAGAGAACAATTAAATGTGTGTTTCTGTGATCGGGTGCTTACACTAAGTGCTATACTATTAGCACACTGTATATTCTAAACATGGCTAATGTACATGTAGGAGCTATTTTTCAGCACTGAATGTGTGGAGGAGTTTATTGCTTCAACAGACTTTCCCAGTGGTAATTTGTTATGTTTGCACAGGACGCATATAATATTACCCAGCCCACTAATCTTCAGAACCTAAAATAATAAAGTCTAAAGATTCATGATACAGCAAGACACTATAGCACCAAGGATGCACATTTCAGCACAAGTTTGCTATGGGAAGGTATACATGACCTATTTTATAATATAGGCTTATTATAAATAACATTGTACTGAAGTGCATAAATGCACAAATAAGGAACAAAGCAAAATATTTTAGGATTAATCATTTGTTTATTAAATTAATTTAAGATGGGGAAAATTTTTTACATTTTCTTACAAATAAATGTAGGCAGGTTAAATAAAAAATAAAAAAAAAGAAGTAAATGGACATAAAAATAAACAAACATCTTTTGTGTCAGGCCAGTCACATGTTTTAAACTTTGCATGTTCCTCCTAGACGTGGAGCCACTTCAGCAGGATTCCACAAGTAAAAGTTCAAGCACAAAACGCTGTAACAAGACCAACATCTTTCAGGGAATAGCAGCCACAACTCAGCGCTCCTCTCATTTGGGAGAATGAATCACCTTCGTTGACTCACTCCCTTACTCCTTCCTGGCTCCGTCTGATTGCTGTTTTCTTTTTGTCAGTTTGGCCTCGGCTCATACATGCCCGTGCTTTCCCCCACGTGTTTTCCATTATGTAGATTAAACTGAAATGGAGAGCAAGTCATTCTGCTTGATTACAATATAATCCTCAATCTGTTTGCTTGGGCATATTTGTCAAGTGTTTTGTACCAGTTTGTGTTTTGAGAAAGAGTTTTGGATGTCTGGCTGTGTGTTGAGGTGAGCTCACACCTGGGCAATACAATTTCTCCTACATTTGATATGTCTCCTCCTCCTCATTCTTGTGTGATTGTGTGTTTTTGTCTGAACTCAGTGAGGTCAAGGTCACAGCATGTTCTGCTTCTGCTCACTCTAACAGTCTCTGTGGGAGTTTGGGGTTGCACTGCTTGTCTACCCGGCTCAGCTAATCTTAGCTACGTCTGTCACACATCCAAACCACCATTCCATTGGCTTCTACTGCTCAAGATTAACACTTTTCCATAAAGACCAATTAAATTATTGTCACTAAACACCTACTTAATTACAGAAATGACACAAATCATATATCACTATACTGAATCTTTCCACATGCATCTGATATTGCAAGCTCTGCTTTTTTCTTTTTCTTTTTTAAATTGAACAAAATTTGTAAAATGAAAACATCCACATCACTCCCAAGTCTTCTGATTTGTCTTTCTAAAACTCACAGTCACGACTGGATGTGGATCAGAGTGATATGGTGACTGTGATGGAACAAAGGGGCAAAATAACTTCAGAGCGCTGCAGCAATAACTCACTACACACACTATATTTAAATGTTATTGTGCTTTTGAGTGTAGAAATGGGGCAGGATATGCCTAAATGTGCTTGTTAGTTTGACTGATGAAAACTGAAGCTGTGGGGAGGGAAGTTAGCTCAGATGTCAGTTTTGATTCCATTAGAGTTTTTGAATAAGAGAGATGTTAGAGCACCAGTAGTATAACTCATAGTAATTATTTCTTCACTATACTTCCATACCAAACTGGATAAACGGCCTCTTTTGTGCAGGGCAGGCACTGTCATATGAAAAGGGGGACACAATAAGATTCCCTTTAATTGGAACTAAAAGGTCTTTAATGTGAAACATGCAAAACAGTCACAGACCAACAAAATGATATATTGTCAAAAATCTTTCTAGACAATATATTGTCATTGTCTACTTTTTGCTCAAATCCTACTTGTGCAGCACATTAACAAGTATGCTGTCAAACTTGTTAATTCCCCCAAAATGACTGCAGCAGATGTGGTAACACCCTGAGCTGGCTGTGGCGAATCTAGCAGTTTGCCTCCAATTAAAATAAGATTAAAAAAAAAAAAGAAGTTCCGTACTGTTTTAGACATTGTAATATCCTTTGGTCAGTCGTTCTCATCTGCTGAACTGACCGACAAATCCTGACACATCACTCATAATTAGTGTTGATGACTCATTCATTTACTACTTGACATTTGTGGTTTTAAGTATTGATTCTTCTTCTTTTGCCTGAAGGTTAGTTATGTATTTCACAGACTTGTACTCAAACAGAAAATGTAGACTTCAGTTCGTACTATGTGAGCTGCCTCTGAAGGAAACCCTGCCATCTACAATATGCGTTGAAATTTTCGATACATCACCTCCCTTTCTTCACCTTAAATTTTTGTGAATCTAAATGATGATTTCTGATAGAGTAGGTGAGATGGAGTCACTGTTATTCTTCCCATTTTGTTATTGTACAGCCTTTCCAGTATAGCTGTTCTCCAGCTGCCATATATGGAGAAATTATGTCTTTCATGTAACCACTCAGGTAACAAATCAGACTAGACGTATGAAACAGTAGACAGCACTTCACCTCTTCCTCTGTGGCCTTGGTGAATAGCTTTTGCTTCTCTCATGTATTTGTTACTCATTGAGTGGAAACCATGTAACTACAGCCCTTGTCACAGCTTTCAAACGTTCCACCTTCTTTTTTTTTTGCCTTTCAAAGAGACGTTAATTCCCCACTTTACCCAATGAAGCCGTCAGCGGTCATGTTCCACACATGTCTCGACTTAAAAGATGACCTGAAGATCGTCTTTCAAAAATCATAAAATGTAGGGAACCTCGACTAAATGTATTATCATGTTGTCATCTAACGTCTTAAGTTACCAACCATCTTTTTAAAAATGACATTTTTTTCCTGCATGTCTAGTTTTTCTTCCTCATCTTTTATAGACATTTTGAAACTAAATTCCTCACATAAACAATGTGGTGTGCTGACCCGGGGGTAACATTGGTCACTGCCTGTCTGCACTTTGTGGTCTTTGGCTGGTCCGGACTGATGCCGGGCGTTTTGATGGTTGTCACTTTTGGGAAAAGGCCTGTTGCAACCTCACACTTACTCCACAATTCCTGAAGTGTGGAACAGAGAAAAATGTTCTAGGCTGCAGTTTCTTGACCTAAGAGGGGAGTCGGGACAACATGTTTTGGTTTACACAGCTGTGTAGGCCAAAGTGAAGCGGTTACTTCCCCTATTTTGCTGACACCTTTGCTTTTTGACTTCTCAGTCCCAAACATGGACATGGTCCTGAGTCACATCTATTTACAAAGAATAATACAATAAAAGGAATGTGTCTTGGTTATACATGGTTTAACTTTTCCAAAGTTAACAATGTCATAAAGCCACTACTTTCTGAGATGCTTTTGTTTGTGTAGTACTTGGTATGTCTTGGAAAACCATCGCACTTTTGTGGTTACATTTCAGAAATGCATTAGCCACCATCAGTAATGCACACTAAACCAGGCTATTATGGGTATATGGAAGTAGATGTTACAATAACAAACTCTAAAGATCTAGTATCTTAATCTTTCCACCTGCTCCACATCAAAAAGATTGAGTAGTCATTATTGTTGCATTGTATTTTTATAGTCCTGCAATTCTCAATCCAGTCCAAGTCTCATACAAAGACAAGTAAAACCCCTTGGTATATAATAGGAACAGTGGATGGGAAAAGGCAATTACAGGAGATTCATAGAACATGTGTAATATTAAGTGAAGTACAAAAAGCAGTAATTCAGCACTAGGATTTCATATGTTCAGTACCACCAATAGAGTTTTCTGTTTAAGTGAAAGAAATGGCCCCAATAACTAGTCTAATAAGATTCTACAAGTCCTGTACAATAGGCCTGGCAATAAAATAAAATTCATGCCCGCTGACCACCATACTGTAATATATAAAATACTGTAAGTAAAAGTACGGTCTCACTGACCCCATTTTTTCTGCCATTTACTGCTCACTCCAGTAGCCAACCTCTATCAGGGGTGTGTGCAACTAGTCCTCCCAACTTTAACACCCATAAAGGTTGTTTGTCCCAGCCGTGTATGATCCATATGAACCTTTTGCCATCAGGTACCCAAACGGAGGCTGTCGTCTTGCTGGCAGCTGGTGTAAAAGTCGAAAAAGCTGGACAACTGTTCAAACTGAGTGATTTGGTTTAGATTAGGTTCAAAGACACCTGGCTTAGGTTTTGGAACCTACTACACGTGGTTAGTAGTTAGTTAGGAAAAATGTTTGCCTAAAGTTTCTGCTTTTTTAACTTTACATGATTCGTCACATGACACACTTAACAATCATAACCAGTTACATTTGTCACGTGACTGTACTAACCCACTCTTGTTAAAAGGATGTTAATTGTTGCTTTCTAATGTTAAAACATAGAGTATTTAGGGAAAACGGGTCTCACGGACGATATATCTTGCATAATCCCTATTTCAGTGCATTGGATTGATATGTGTCTCACAATGATAATGAAGCTGGAATAATAAGTTGATCAGTAGTTTATTGGTAAAATTTTGCACCAGTTCCAGCTTTGTTAGTCTGAAAATAGGTTGTCTTCTGAATGAATCTCTGGTTACCATGCATTTCAGTTAAATTCATCTTCAATTCACATAATGTTTAAGACGTTGGCCAGGCAACTATTTTTGCACTGATGGATAAAATAAGCAGATTAGGTGACGTCATCTCTAAGAAAATGTCTTTTTATATTTTCTACCTCAAACAATTTATCAGTGAATTAACAAAATAACTGTCATGTGGATTGATTTTTAACTTTACTCATTTGAGCCATGTCTTTTCATTTGGTACCATTTAGGGCTTTGGTTCCCCTTGTCTTTTCATTTCCACTGTGAATGATAAGCAGATTTTGCCGTCTGCTCAAATCATCAGTCCTGCTCTCTTTCATTTTATATGTCTATTCAATTCAATTCAATTCAATTCATCTTTATTTGTATAGCGCCAAATCATAACAAAGATCATCTCAAGGCACTT